>PVHY01001846.1:0-143196 GCA_004024945.1 Uropsilus gracilis | reverse complement strand
CCTGCTTCTCTCTAGAAGCAAGCTACAAGCAGGTACATTAGCATTTTCACTGTACCTGCCTACTATTGATATGCAAACATCAGCTACCAGCTTCTCTCTGCTTTCTTTCCCTCTTTCAGACCTAAAAAGAAAAACTTAGACACACAGTTTAAAGATTGTGGGTTCTTTCCACCATTCCAGCCTTCTCAACCAAAATATCAAGTCAAAGCAAGACTATCACTACAGACTAATTTATTTCTAACAAAGTGATTTCCTAATTGCCACAAAAGAAACATGTAAGTAAAACAAATTACTTTAAAATTGTCCAAAACCTTTCTCAACATTGTCCAAAGTCCTTTCCCAGATTGCCCAAAAACCCTCAGTCTCTCAGTCCTGATCATCTCACCAGTGTCAGCCAGTCAGAGTTCAATTTGTGTGTTTTTTCTAAAGAAAGAAGACATCTTTCTTTAGGTGTGTTCCTTTGGCACACTCCACTCCTCCATGTTGTTCTCTTCTTTTCATCCAGGTAAAAACTTCATGGTATCGGTCTCAGCAAAGTTCACTTTCTTTTCAGGCCCAGCTTTTGCATGGCCTCTTCCAGACACCAGTCAAATTCAGCAAAGCAAACTCCAACATAGAGTTCAAATCTGCAAACTCCTTAACTGCATTTAGCACACATGCGGCTAACCCAGGTCAGCTAAGGGCTGCAGGCCCCTGGTGGCCACATGGCCAAGCTCACATGGTTCACATCTCCATCTTACAAAATGGCTGAAACCAAACCTCTCCTCCATTGAATCTCTCTCTATTGGATCTCCATATTGGAATCTCTCTCTTTGTTTCCACACCCTTTATAGATCCTGATTTCCTGCCTTCCAGGAACTGCACCTGGACCATTTCACTTCCTCCCCCCTGTATCTCCCTGAAGGGAAATTCCAAATAAGGCCATTCTCACATTTTAGCATACCTTCCTTGAAATCTGCAGTCTTAAACAGGAAACAATGGGGGGGGGGTAGCACCCTTTATCAATATTAGTTACTAGCTTTCTATATTTTTAATTAATTATTTAAGGTTCTTTGTGTTTTATAAAGGGAAGTTGTTAAAGAGAAGTTGTTTTCTGTAAGGAAAACACAGGGTTTCTGTACTATAGCTGAATCTATTTTTTCAGTAGTTCTTTTTTTATTTTTTGCCCTTTTTCAAAAAGGGCACAAATGAGTAGATAAAATTGTTTATTAGTTTTTATCTTGATCATAAAGCTGGAAATTCAAAGCAAAGGAATTAATCAATTTTCACATATCAGTTTAATTCCACTTAATGCAGTGACAAAATAAAATACAGTACTTTATAGATACACTCAGTGACTTTTCAGTAAGATAGTAACCCCTATATGGCTACATTTATGTTCAGACCAATCCACATAGAGGAACATTTAAGTAAATGAAAAATATGAAACAGTGTATCTAAAATTGTTAGAGTAATCAGATACTTTGTTCATTTCGCCTTAATATTAATGTTTAAATCTGCTATAATGATAATACATTTATTCCAAGATCCAATATTTAGATGTATCCCACAGTTTAAAATGTATCAAACTTATTGTTTTCAGCTCTCTAAGGAATTTTCATTATTCAACACTCTCCCTGGAGACCTGAGCTGACATTGCTCACTCTTTAGAGGGACAAATTGAATGGGGGGAGGGGCTAGTCTTGAGCTGCCTCTTGGAGGACTTTTTGGTCTACCCTTTTAACTAGTCTTCTCATTTTATTAAGTTCCTTGGGGTACAAGGAGAATACAGATAGAATTGATGAGGAATCTGCTGTCATCTTGTCTCCTCCTTAATAACATTTTCTAGGTAAATCCCCATTTAATATTGCCTAGGGGAAACAGAGCTTAAATAAAGGGATGGTCCTTTTCCTAAACAGATTAGGTAAAAATAGAAGGATCACTATGAAAGAAACAAAAGGAAAATTAAAGCATGGGGTTAGTAGTTATTCTTTTTCTGTGAAAATGTATATATATTTTTAGCAATATATTTAAATTATTTAGTAATGACTGCTATGTTGTCAGTATATCAAATTATTGAGTCTCGATAGGGATTTTATTGTGTGTGCTTTTGTAAATTAAAATAATATTAATCTACTACACTATATATCACTCAGAAATATAGGATCCCACCTCTTCAGTGTGTTACTATACACAGCACTCACCAAGGCACCAGGGCATACAGAGTCTGCAATCATAGTCTATTGTTCCCCCTAATCTTTTGCTCCCTATCTTTCCTTTTTTTCTCTGTGACCTTAGTTTTCTAGTCAGATTTTTAAGGTTCATTATTAGCTTGTTGTTTGACCCTTGTTTTGTTTTTTCCATATTCCATGTATAAGCAAAAAACGTCTGGTTTTAGCATCCATCCTCCCTCACTCCCTAGCAGCCTCCCTGCTTCTTTCCTTCCTTCCACCCCTCCATTTATTGTGCTAGTATTGGTTATCAAACACTCTCTATGTCTCAGGAGAATAGGTTCATCCTTCCTCAGATATATATTACCACACAATACCCACCATCTAAGAATCCACTGACCTTTATTATAGACCATTGTGCCAATTTCCCTTTTGTTCTAATCACCCTCCCTTTATCCCCCTTGAGTAGCTTCATTTCTTCATTTGTATATTAAAGGTGCATTTTGTTTATTCTGTCAGTCTCTGTTTTGTCTTCTCTTCATTCTACACATGAATGTCATCCAGTATTTGCAGGGGTATCTGTATAGATTATCTGCCTCATTCCTCTGTTATCTTCAAAATTCTTTCTTTGTCTTGTATTCTTAGAAGTTTCATAACTATGTGTCTTTGTGTACATCTTATCTAACTAGTTTTGTTTTGTTTATTCCCCTCATGGATTTGTATTTTTTTTCTTTCTTTACGTTGGCAAGGATTATTATTTTCTTTCTTTGAATAGTATCTTTGCTCCTTTTTGTCTTCTTCTTCTTCTGGAATAACCATTACTTTTATGTTGATTTCCACATGAAGTTGAATAATTCTTGAAGTGTTCCTTCATTTATTTTTGTATTCCTTTTTCTTCATAGAGCTATGTACCTTTATCATATTTGAGATCTTTGATATGATCTTCAGTTTGGCTTCTATAACTTTCATAAATATTTTTATCTCCATATATATTGCACCTATGATATTTACTTAAAGTTTCAATTTTTATTTTCTGTGCATTAATTTTATTTCTCAGCTCATCAGTTTTTCAGTTTTCTTCTAGTTCTCTGAATTTCACATTATTGCAATATTGTACTTTTTTTTTTTTGATAGGACTATGAAATCTTCCTTGTCTTTGTGGTTGAATTCTGGAAGGTTGTTCTCTTCACAGGAAGATATTTCTTTGAGGTTCCAAAATGTGATAGATTGTCTATTTGTCCATTTTGCTGCTTTTGATTTTTCCATTTTTTAAAATAGACTGTAGCAATAACCTAAATATTTGTAGTACTTCCACTTTTCCAGCAGGTGATGCTGTGTAGGTTTCCTTTTATTATTATTATTGTTATTATTATTACTATTATTATTATTTAGTTTTCCCAGTTTTATATGATCTTAGATATTTGACCTTTCTAGACTTCTGTAGATTTGGAAACCTGATCTTGCAGATGTTGATTCAGGCTGCAGAGAGAAGGCAGAAGCAATTCACTTGCAGGTGAGTGTGGGGTCTGGGGGCTTGCTCATACCTGTTGCACCAAAAACATCCCTTCATTTTGGATGAACATGATCTCATTTCAATTTATATTCACATTACCAGACCCCAGTCCCTGAAGACTGCCTGCATCATAATATATCAAAAGCAGTCATTGAGTTGATGCATGGCACAGCCCAACACACTATTCTAGCTCCTTTCACTGGAAACCTGCCCTGCTGGCACTACCCAACTCCTCTCAATGTATTTCACCTCAGTGAGGGGTATATGCCATCACTACTGAGTCTCCCTTTATTAGGGAGATGGCCACAGACTGGTTGATAAGGCAACCACCCTTTGAGGATCACAGTCTTTAAGCAGTTCTCCCCAGCTGCCTGCTGCTTCATGAAGCATGAATCTCTTCAGTGTCCTTTCCAGTGTGGCCTGCACTACTATCCATTATCCAAGACATGTTTTGTTTTTGTCCCAAGCTACAGAGTCTCTGAATGCAGCAGCATTAATGTATGTTAACTTTAGATTATTCTCCTAGGATAAAAGCAAGGAACCTCCTCTAATGTCACAATGATTCAATCAGCATCATCATTTCTTTTTGTTATGGTGAAGACCTACACGTTTACTCTATTTTCAATTTTCTAATATGCAATATAAGATCATTAACTACAGTTACCAGGCTATAAGTATATAATGATAACTTTTTTTAACTTGTACCAGACTATGGCAAGTTTACTAAGAAAAAAAGGAAAATGAGAGATACCTACATAATCACAGGTGGGCACAGAGCTACCAAACTTTTTATTTCTAAAAATGCGTTCAAATCAGCACTGTATTAATGAACTAGAGGAGAAGAGAAAATATCAGAACATCACAAATAATGTTTCTAAAGAATTTCACATGGGTACCATGTGTATCTATACACAAGATCATGATGTCATGTAAAATTATGTTCTCATTATCAGCGGTGGGCATCAAATTCAAAATACCTGCCTTGAAGGACATGGTGCAGAAACTTTAAGCCCAGTTTGCTTCAGAAAAAGTAATACTGTGGCATTATTTTTCTAGCTCTTGCAAATGTGAGAAATCATTACGTGTTTAGACTATTTCATATGTATATTTTTAGCATTCCCCCCAAATCCTGCTTCTGTCATTTACATTTTTACTTCAGTATTGTTAGCTTTTTTTCTTAAATACAACAGCTTTCATTTCAGTCTTGTATAGTCAACCAATCTTTTATCTTGTTTCATAAAATGCATTTTTGTTTAACTTCAAGGCAATCTCTGAAGAGATATTGCAGGAACTCTCTAAAGTATTTTGTCCTTTTTCTCTTACTGTGTCACATTTTGTCTATTTATACTGATTTCTCCCTTTTCTTTTCTTTTTCATCCTGGTAACTCACCCTTGAATATAATGTAATCTGTCCCATGATTCTATTACTACTAAATACTGTAAGTGAATTTCCCTTGATTCTTTTAAATATTTACTTGGATGGTGTTAGAACTTTCATAAAAGGTAAAAAAACAGGAGAGGTAGTATATGTAAGAGTTAGCACCTTGGAGACCTGTAGCCTGGAGACTAGGAATAAAATTGTGGAAAAATTCCTTTCTTAGGAGAAATAGAAATAGGTATATGTTGATACTATCTTGTAGGTCTGTTCCCTTTCTATATTTTGTTAGACAGAAATATATAAGAGATTTGGCAAGTGAATGCTATATTTTTTCTGTCAATTTTCCTTATTGTGAATTTTATTTTTATATTTGGCTTGTTTTTTTGTTTTCAAAGTTATTATCTGTTTTCATCATATTTGGATCTAGGAGATTATATCACAACCACACCATTTTTTTTTCTGGAGACAAATATCAACCTACCTTCTGTATGTGTGTACTTAGGCTGGGGCAAAATTTATCATAATGCTCAATATGTGTTATTTGTATGAAATCTTTTTATCTGTGATTTAATTACAATGATTTTCCATTTTACTTCTTAAAATTTGAAACCCATTATGATTTTGAGAGCAAAAAAAAGAAAAGCTCAACGGAATGCAATTTGTACTGAGCATTCCTTTAAGAACTTGATGTACATGTGGCAAAAGTTGCCAGTTCTCCAGTCTTTTCACCATTCTTAGACACATGCACTTTGTTTCCTAGATGTGGCTCAGAACTCTACTGAATTGTAGCATCTATAGAATGTGTCCACAATTGTCACTTTTCCTTCCTCTAAGCTTCCATCAATTTTTTTAAACTAAATCAAATGTGTCCGTTTAGCTCCTAAAGAACACATGAAGGAAAGCCCCTTACCTGACTTTGATACACATTCAAGAATTTTACAGGAATAGAAATTGCATTCTAATCTAAGTCATTGGAGTGGAGACCTTACTGTTTAAGCTTCATAGCCTATCTTCCCCATCTCATGCAGTTTTCATACCAATATTGACAAACAGTATTGCAGCATTCTTCACCAGTCAGGAAACTAAGCTATATGAGGCAATCCTGTAAAGGTCTTATTTTTTATAATTAATTAATTTATCATATATATGTTACATCATTGTCTACCCTGAGGTTCTCCTTTCTCCCCAACACCTGTCAACCATCTTATCCTTTGTGCCTTCTACCTCCACAGCCTTCTTCCTCCTCCCCCTCTCCTGCTTTATGGTTCGGTTCTGTTGGCAGTTTTAAATTTGTTCTTATCCATTTGCTTGTTTTTTCCTATATCCTTCATATAAGTGAGACCATCCCATATTTCTCTCTTTCTTTTTGGCTTATTTCTGCTAATATGAGTCCTTCTAGCTCCACCCATGCTGCTGCAAATGACATAGCTTGTCTTACTTGATTGATGCATAATATTCCATTGTGTACATATACTGCATTTTTTTCAGCCATTCATCAGTTTAGGGGCATCTGTGTTGTTTCCATATCTTAGCAATTGTAAACAGTGTTGAAAAAAAATGTGTATATAAGTGTCCTTTTTAAAATAGTGTTTTCATGTCCTCTGGGTAGATTCCCAGTGGTGGGATTGCTAGGTCAAATGGTAATTCCACTTTCAGTTGTTTGAGGGTCCTCCACACAGTCTTCCATTGATTGGACCAGTTTGCACTCCCACCAGCAGTGTAAGAGTATGATTTTTTTCTCCACATTTGCGCCAACACTTGCTGTTGACTGTTTTTTTTTCATATGGGCCATTCTTACTGGTGTAAGATGGTATCTCATTGTGGTTTTGATTTGCATTTCCCTGATTATTAGTGATGTAGAACATTCTTTCATATGTCTATTGGCCATCTGTATTTCCTCTTTGAAGAAGTCTTTTTAGTTCTCCCCATTTTTTGACTGGGCTTTTTGCTTTGTTTTGTTGAGTTGTGTTCTTTGTACATCTTTGTTATCAGACCCTTATAGCTTATCTGGAAGGCAAATATTTTCTCCCAGTTGGTTGGGTTTCTTTTTGTTTTATTTGGACATGGTGGTGTGTGCCTGTAATCCCAGCTACTTGGAAGGCTGAGGCTAGGAATCACTTGAATACATGGGTTCGAGACTACCCCAGGCAAGCAAGAACAAGTCTTAAAAAAAGTCTTATTTCATACTCAGTTTGTAAAATTAACCACTTGGTTGGTAGTAGTTTATTGTTCAGTATCAACTTAGAGTAGAACCTAAAATGATATATTTTTTTTCCTGCAGAAGTCCAAATTTGTGCTTTGTTAGATCTTGCTTCCCCTGCAAAATATTGGAGAAGTATAACAGTACCTCATATCAAATATATATTTTAAATATTATCAGTTACAAAAACAGAGACTAATCTTTAAACGTTTATTCTGTTCAGTTTAATAATCCAATTTTACATCAACTCAAAATGTTTCTCCTATATTTGCTCCATTATAATCCAGCTGGATTATTGGTTTTAAGTGAAAAATTGTGCATTAACTTTGCCTGTCACAGCTTGACCACATTTCAAAAGAAAGTCTGCCTTGTTTAGAGCCCACCTTTGCCATTTTCTGGTAGGTGACAGTGAATATTCTCTAGGCTTGTTTTCCACTGAAACATGTTGGTAACCATTCTACCTATTTCAGTACTTTTGTTTTTTGAGTATGTGACAATTAGATGAATTAACTAGGTGTGAAATCTAGCACATTATAAAGCTTGAATAAATGTTAGGACTTTAATACTTGTGATTTTCTCCTTGGCTGGTAGCATCATGCCACATCCCTCTGTGTCACCATCCTGTTGCTCCCCTGCTGTTTTTGTTCAAGACAAGGTGCAGACTGACTCCTCCACTGCTAACCCCTCAACATGTGGCTTTATATAGGAATCAACTTGCACATTACTTAGGGACTGCATTTTTTATAAAGGGGTGCTGCAGTTCTGTTTCATGCTTGTTCTTCCAAACATTTTGGGGGACATTTCTCTCCATTGTTCAACATCAGATGAGATAAACTAACTTTTCCACCCCTAACTCCTTACCCCCAAAGTAAAAAGATTCACAGTTTTTGTTATTTTTCTAAGTTCTTGGTCATCGACTTTGGAGAAAAGAGATATCGTCTTCTCTATTGGAAGTAAGGAAATAGAATAGCTTCAAGGATTAAGTAAGCATAGGTACCACCAAACTGAGACCTTGCATTCCACCTGCTTATAGAGGAGTGGCACAGTTATGAGAGCTGTATGAAATTCAAGAACAATTGTTCCCTTCATAGTTGGTATGTGGGAAACTGAATCTCTTTTATTTTTAACTGTGAGCTTAATAGTCAATTTCAGGGAAACATGACCCAACTCAGCACTAACACCACCTGCTTATATTTTTAATTAAATGGCTTGGTCAAGGCAAAATGATGAAATTAACTTGTGATATAGCTAGGCTTAAAGACAAAGCTCCAGGCTCTAGGTACAATATTCTTTCTAGAGCTTTATGAGTGCTTCCATGTTTGGAGTGGAACAAATAATAAAAATTATACATATATTGATATAATATGCACATATGCATTTCACAAAGACTACGTATGATTCTTTTGGGGAAAAAAGTACACCTTCAGGCCATTTGATGGGGAGAAATAGATCCCTCCCTAAAAGATATGGTCATGCAGGAGCAAGACATTTTTGAGCATCTCAAAGAGAGAAGAGAAAGCAGCTGTTGCTGTGGTAATGACACTTTCAATAGTTCTAGAGCATATTTTTTTTGGGGGGGGACTAGATCTCACTACTTTTGCCCATGGAACCATAGGCTCATGTTGCCCAGGGTACCGTGGACTCAAGCAATCCCCAGCCTCAGCTTACCAGATAACTGGGATTACAGGCGCACGCCACCATGCCCAGTTATTTTTTGGGACTAGGTCTCGCTGTGTTGCCCTGAGCGGCACTTGAACCATGATCCCTAGCCTCAGCTGCTTCATAGGCTGAAGCTTACAGGCACAAGTCACCGTGCCCGGCTCTAGAACATATTTTTAATCAGGAAAATTTTAACATGTCACCTTTTGATATACAATTTAACACAGATTTCAGCATCACAATAATTAAACTTTATTTATGAGGAAAGCTTTTGAGTCTGGTCTTTCCCAGGCTTTTGTGATTTGTTTTCATTTCCAACTTAGGTTTATGGGTGCCATCACAGGGAACCCTAAGATCAAATATCTCTTCTCTATATGTGGGGATGTTGTAGCATTTAGGCTTGCTTGCAAATGTAGTTCTCATATATCTGTAATTTAGAGCATCGAAGGAGAACCTAAACTTACCTCTTAGACACATGTTTTTATTTTATATTTCCTTAATTATAAGGAGTGACTGTTGTTTAGTGGAGGATTTAGATTTATTCCTCCATATCTGAGATTTTGAAATCAAAGACAGTATACTTCTTTTTTAAGTTTTGTAGAAATATCTCAAGTGAGACAAAAGTAACAAAATAATTCCTTAAGCAAAATTGTTAGTCAAATTCACAAAGTTGTCTTTTCCCTCTAATCTCAATTCTACCCTCTGGAAGACACTAGACATTATTTTGAAGCAAATTACCCAGTTAGGCTATATAGAACTTTTTTTTTTAACCTCTCTGATTATATGTATTATTTTGCCAACCATTTGTTCAGCTAGAGATTGAGCATCTTTCAACTCCTTAGTCTTTCATTTGCCTGTCCCTTTTCTCAAACAACTGTACAGAAATAAGCATATTTAAAAGATCCTGAGTTTACTATTAGACTATTTTCTCCTTTTTAAAATAAAATTAGAATTTTTCATTTTGACTATGATGGTATCGTATGAGGTTTGAAAAAAATTTCAAATTCATGTTATGAAAACTTACAGAAAAAATGAAAGTGAGTTGATAATGAAGTGAAGTATTCTTTGGTTGTGCACTTTGGTATTTAGAAATCACCTTGAGTACAAAAAAGCAACAAGAAAACGATAAGGCAGACACCTTCAATATATCAGCTTGTGATAATAATCTGTGAGCCAATGAATATAAAGAAACAAAACAAATACAGTATTCTCAATTGAACACTATTTACTACAAATTATATTATTACTGTTTATGAGAGACATAAAATAATCTCTTTAAATGATATCTTCATAAATTTTATGTATGCAAGAAGCTTCATGCATTTTTAACTAAGAAAACAGATAAATATGAGTAGGCATTGTTCCATAAGTCAAACAATGCTATGCAATACAATACTGTAAAGAAATTAGGTGCATTTCTTTCCACACATTTTGGTGCTTAAAATTTTTCAATGACTTCTAATTGCTCTCAGAATAAAAATCCTGAACATAAATAAAAGACCTTTACTTAATGCTTATTGCATCTTATATTCCTAGTCACATATTACGCTGTTATTCTCCTCAGTCTCTTCCTTGCTCCCACAGTGGTCAGACTTTCAGTTCCTGTTATGCAACCAGTTCCTACCTTACAGCCTTAACATAATTCACAGATATCCTTTCTTATACCAATATGGTCTTACTCTTTGTTACTTCCTCCATCACCACCTTTGCATTTACTCCTGGTGTAGCCTGCAAGTTCAGTTAAAAATGATAAATATATATTTATGGTAATATTGAGTTCTTAATGTGTTATTGGCTATGAGGGAATAAATTCCTTGAGGACAAGAAGTTTGTCCCTCTCATAAGTTTTCAGTTAATACTTGGCCTATGTTGCCATTAACTAAGCACCTGTACTTGAATCACTGAAATGATAATTTGAAAATGACTTGAATTGCTGAAATTCCTGGTGGGTGAAATAACAAATAGAGCAGCTAGATTTCAGATAATTAAATTGCGTATAATGTGTCAACTGTACAGGGATGGATAGAAACTAGACTTTTGCTGACAAGCATAATGTAACATACACAGATGTTAATCTATAAATACATACACCTGAAACTGTGATAAACTAATGGCACCCCAATAAAAATTAGAATATTATGTGCTTTTTAAATCAGAGATGAAGTGATTTTTAAATTACTATTATATCCTAAATCAATAAATTATTTAGGAAGAAATATAAAAGTTGCTTGAGAGAGGAGCTATTATCTGATATGATTATGATAAAATGAAGAAATTCACATTACTGGAGCATTTAAAAGACACCTATAGAAGTTTTTAAAGCATTTTTTAATTGCCAATGAGAAATTTAGACACTAAGAGCATGTATTAAAATATTTTTTATCGTGGTATTGTAATTCTGTAGTCTGTTTAAACGTGGACATCAGCTTTTGGAAATGAGGTCCAGTTACTGCACTATAATAGTGGTTTATCTGTATTTATGCATCTATCCATTGTCTTTGAAGTCAGGTAATGGCCACAAATCAAATGGCATATTCTCATTCCCTGTCACACATACTGCGCCTTCAGCATTAGGATAAACAGATCCAGCAATACACTACTTTCAGTGACAATAAATCTTGCCATTAATGATATTAGGTAACAGAATTGGTCTTTTACTCCTTTTTCTCCTTCCATTCTATTTTAAGAAAATGCCTTTGTAAACAAATACTAAATAGCACAAGGTATTACATGGTGTGAAATAAACTTGATCCATTAGTGTGTTGTGAGGCTGGGGCTTAGAAAAATAAAAGGAATATGTGATCAGTGCAGGAAGGGAATAAAGTGCTCTGTACAGAACAAGCAGACTCACAAAAGACAGAATGGCTTAGTTTTATTTATAAAAGCCTTTACATGTTCCTACATTTATTAAAAAGTGACCCTCTTGAACTCAGTCTGAATGATATTAAAATGCTGACAGAGAGATGAGAAAGAAGACTCTGCCAAAACATTTTCCCATCAATAGTGATGTTTTCCATTTATTTTACTCTAGATAAAAAAAAGAATAAGGGAATTAAAAAACTTGCTGCTTGTCATTTCAATAGCAAATAAACACCTACTTAATAATACCTCTGAGAATGCATTTGGAAATTTATTTTTTATAAGCGCTATGTCACATGGAGGAAAAAGTTGGTTTCCTTTAAGAAGTAGAATTTAAGCCTCTTAATATCTCTTCTTTGGGAAAAAGTGGGGGTTTGCTGTTTCTTGAGACTGGATTCCATACAAAAAGTAGTGTAGAAACTACTTGACTTCACTCAAACTATTCCCTCAGGCTTTTTGAGCCAGCATTCAGGATTGGTTTTGTGGCTATCTGCCCCTTCCTCCCACCTCCTCCTCTTCAACTTTCCAAAGAAGCTCATTATGACACAAAATTCAACAAAATATGTTTGAGGACTTTAGAAGAGTGAAAATTAACCAAAGATAAATGTGAATGCATGTTTTTGTGCAATGTGAATTTTTTTTAAAGGCATTGATCTGCTTTTTCCATGGTGCTGGCTTTCATTCCTGTTCTCTCTGCTGGAAAGCCTTCCCTGTCTTTGATATTTCTAGCTCTTGTTCATCATTCAAGTTCAGCAAAGAATTCCCCAAAGACTCGGGTACATGATTCTGCTGTGAGTACACAGCACCCTGTGTTCATTCCCATCAGAGAACCTAAGCTGTAGGAATTGCTGGACTACACTTAATGTCTACTCCTCAGTCACAGCCTGAATACTGAGGACAGAACTGTCAGGAACATTCACCTTTGGAAGGAGGAGAAATATAATAAAGAGAATTAGAGAGCTGACAGAGAAGGACAAGGAGCAGGTCACCTTAAATGACACCTAAAGATGAAGGATTTTAAAGAGACTGGCACATTGTACACTAAACACCGAAGAATGGAAATTGCTATTGAATGTAACAATCAGGGGACCGTTATCTCCTTCTGGAGAACAAATTTCTTCTAAGAAGTTATGGAGAAAACACTGCAAAAACACTGCAAGTAAGAGAAAGAAAAATTAGGCAGTGTGGGCAAATTGTTACATTGCAGTATGTCGTGATGAAAGGAGAATAAAGCACTCCCTTGAGGGAAACACATTGTTAAGAAAGATCAAAAACTGTTCTTTAGGATATGGACTCTCAACATGGTATTAAAGATGGGAAAGGGACCAGTAAAAGGAGTGGAGTCATCCACGAAATGGGAAAAGTATTTAAACTCTATCAGAGCAGAGTAAGCTTTGGTTAGAAAGAAGGAAATCTGGATCACAGATTTGTTGACAGAATAAAGAAAAAATGGTGCAAGACAAAGATACTTTGAGTTAAAAGAAATTCTAAGCACTCATGGTTCTACTAGCAACCTACTACGTATGGTAACAGCAAAAAACATCAGGGATGGTGTAATGTAACCATTCTGTTGTGACATCAATTGCAGTGTAAGCATCCCAATCTGGGTAGGTACTTTATTGGTTCTAGCAGTTACACAGACACACCAGCATGACAGAGCCAGGACCAGAGCTGGGAGTGGTGCTAGGTGGGTAGATGAGCCCTACAGTCCTCCAGGAATCTCCATGCTCTTTTCCTGGGCTCTCTCTCTGGTACTTTCTCA
Organism: Uropsilus gracilis; assembly: GCA_004024945.1. Taxonomy (NCBI): domain Eukaryota; kingdom Metazoa; phylum Chordata; class Mammalia; order Eulipotyphla; family Talpidae; genus Uropsilus; species Uropsilus gracilis. The sequence continues at coordinate 129,675 of PVHY01001846.1, read as the reverse complement.
TACTCTCTCATCCCGTGCTCTCTTTGCAATATGATGGTGCCCCTCCAACCCAACCTCCCAAATCTAGGTGTGCCCACTCACACATGGGCATATCCACTGAGTTAGGCATGTCATGAGGAGGGTGTCATTCCACAGGAGCTTGTCATAAAGACCAATGGTGGAAAAAATCGTGACCAATTCATTTACCCTACATATAGCCATGAAGACTTGAGGTGAGAATGGAGAAAGTTTGAAAGAGTTTTGGGGGGAATTAGAGATATAGGTAACAGGAAATTACAAGGTAACACATGAAGATTGTCCAAGTCAGGAAGCAAGTATTTACAATCAATTTAGTTATTAGAATTTCTGCAAATCACTAAGAATAGCAGACAGCTTAAGAGTGGTAGGAGATAAAAGATGGGAACTCTCTGGGTCTATCGATTAGCAGCTATTATGAGATTCTAAATTGCAATGAATTAATTCCTTTAAAAGCTTCATGTTTCTATAACCCACAAATAGATAAAGTGCAATGAAGTTCGTGGCCTGAGGTACTGTAGCTCATGTTCTCAAGTTCCACACGAGGTTACTAAACTACAGAGCTTGGAAACGTGTCTCAGCCCCTCTTCCCCATGGATTTGCTAATTCAGTGGGAGACAGATGCTATGTGTATTCTGTATTGCAATCATTAGTGCAGGTGATTCTGATATAGCTGATCTGAATCATGTGTTGAGAAATGTCGCCTTGATCACCTATTGGGAAACGCTGGTCTAGGAGAAAATGAGTAACAGGTCACAAGGATAATAGCCAAGTAGGGTTGTAATAGAAAAGCTAATGTAAAAGGAGGACAATATAAAAGAGGGAAATAAACAGTGACTATTGCTACTGGAGCATCTAGGTCTCGCTGTGTTACCCGGGGTACCATGGATTCAAGGGAGCCTCCAGCTTCAGCCTCCCAGGTAGTTGGAATTAGAATTGCGTGCTACCACGCTCAGCTATTTTTTGAGACTAGGTCTTGCTATGTTGTCCCGGGCGGGTCTCGAACCTGTGGACTCAAGTGATTCCTAGTCTTGGCCTCCCTTCTTAGTCTGGGATTAAAGGCTCATGCCACTGTGCCCAGCCTAACTGAAGCTTTATTTAAGTCTATTATAATTTAGAAGAGAGGGAGAACTCTTCTGCCCAGGCCTTTCCCTTGCTTGCTTGAATCTTAGAGAACATATTTGCAGAATTTCTGGACCATAAATTAACCATCTCTAGTGGTTGGCACTCTATTTAATTAAACAGTCACACACCAGGAATAGTCTTATTCTGCTTTTTCCTTCCACAAGGCTAACACAGGGAGAGACATGGGGTCTATTACCAGGTTTGCCAAAGAAAGTGTCATTCCCCCAGTTAATAAGAAAGTTGTATTTCCCATTGCTCAGTGATATTTTGTGTGCTGTTCTTTCTTCAGAAAACTGCCTTAGAAAAGGAGAATTATGAATTTGAGGTTTCCCTGATCTTGTAACAAAATTTCATTTATTAAAATCCTAAACTAAACAATATACCTCACGCAGAATTCAAAGACTTATAATACAAGTGTAAGGTTGCCTTCATATCACTGTAACTTATTTTTTCTGAAATAGTGCATGAGAGTAAATGAGAGATAATACTGAAAACACCTCAGTATGCTTTTAAGCATCATGACAAAAAAATCAATACATAAAACAAAACACTAAATCTAACTGTTCCCTATATAACTATATCTATGGAGATTCCCATTATTGTACACCATGTGCCAAGCTTTTAGCCAAAGAAATATATGATGTGACATATTAAGTGTATTATGACCCCCAAATAGAATATGTACCTCAAGTGTGGGTTTATTTAAATAAGTATATTGCTAGCATAGGTTTTGGTTTGTTTGTTTGTGTTTCTGCCATATACCCTGTGGTGGAGAAGCATGGGTGACTGCAGTCTCTGAAGAGAGATAAAATGTGTTAGAAAAGAAATGAACACCTGCCGGAGTTATTTTTGTTTTGACTAAAAAGGCACTTTGATGTTCAGCTAGAGGGAGGGGTATGCAAGTAAAAGAATCTAGACAGTGATTAAAACCATGTTTCCTTGCCAGTGGGGGTTCTATACAAGCTTCATCGCTGTTTCTGGAGGTAAAACAAGAAGGTGTGCAACCTTTGTATTCTTCTGCTGCAGCATTAATCTCACCCACAATGAAGACAGAAGGTCCCAGTGTGTGGTGCTCACAGAACAGATATATTTTAATAGAGCAGAGCTTGATGTTTTCACAAACACTAGCATTTGCCAAGTTTAACTTGAAGAATCATCTAAGCTTACAAATAACTGGAATAGGTTGAAATACATAAAACATCAATTTTCTAACCATTTTAATGCTTATAAATAGAGAGAACCATGTCCTAGTACAATCTACTTATTCTGGAGGGTAATGGATTGTATGTTTTTTTCATGCTAAATTCCATTGTAAGAAGGTTCACATATTCTTTAGCTGACTGATACTTACCTAGAAATGAGAACTTACATCTCACATACTCCCATGGTGCCTGCTTGGTTAGAACTATTGAATGTATTTTAGCATATATAAACACCTGATCTATCACATTTGGTGACTTTCTCGAAGGATGTATTAGTAGGTCATCAATTACATGTAGCATATTATGCGTAATACACGTAGATTGAAAAGGAATAGTGTTTTAAAAAGAGTATATTTTGGATTCCATGTCTTTGGTTCTCAAAAATCACTTTTCATCCTCAATTTCTTTTATAGTATCATTACTACCACTTTTTTCCCCAGAAAAAAAGTTTATAGAGAGCTTTAAGTAACTTTTTTTAAGGAAGTGGAAGCATGGGGTTCAAATAATGGTATAGCAGAATTAGAAAATATTAAGTATTTAGTGATATATAACAGTTTTTTCTTACACTTTTGTACTGTTAATGCTAAAACCTAAATTTATTACTTCAGGAAAATCAAAGTAATTCCATCCAGAATAAATTGTTCTACCAACCTTGAGATTTAGTTGACTTCTATTGACTCCACATTAAGACAGCATATTAGAAATCTAGGCTTTGTAGAGAGAAGAAAATGAATTATTTTTAACTCTGGTTTGCTTCCTCTTTTGGCCTCCTGCCTAAAGACTAAAATAATAAAGACTGAAAAATGAACAAAATGTGGACAGAACTTAGTTTATGATGAAAGATATCTTTCATTCAACAGAAAAACAAGCAGAAGACCGTTCAGAGAGCAGGAGAAGGGATGATAAAAGGAAGCAGAGGCTTGTGAACCTTAGTCCCTCATAATTTACTTTCATTATCTTGGGTTCAAAAGAGCCAAATGATGATTTAAAAAGTATGGAATAATCTGAGATAATGTGTTCTTTGTTTAATTCTATTAAACCTAAGTCAGAAAATACTTAAACTAAGAAAAATAGAAAAGAAGAAAAAAGTAAAGGGGGAAGAAAAAAGGAGAAATAAAGGAAGAAAGGAAAAGGAAGGGGCAGAGAAAGAAATATGGGATAGTGAATGGAAGGAAAAGGAAGTAGAATGAGATCAATACTCTGAAATCTTTTCTTGTTCCTGTGACCAAGATCTGGATAAATCAGTGTTCTTTTTTTAACCTTAGGTAGACATTAGAATTATCTAGAGAGAATTTTACAAATACTATCAGGGGACCCTTGCAGAAATGAATAATTTCAGACTATTAAAAGTAACTCCATCATTCCAATTTAAACTTTAGATTATTTGGACTCTAGTTCACATAATGTTCAAATAAATCCATTTAACTTAATATCAAGACTTTCCTCACACTTAAATAATCTCCTAGCTTTCTTCTAGTCTCCTTTTAAGCCCCCAGAATAGAGTAGGGAATGTGTTATAATTTCAAATATTTGACAGGAAGGAGAATTTTGTGCATTCTGTTGTCTCTTCCTGGTTTCTTTGATTTATTTATTTTTTGTCTATTAGAATTTTTCTTCTTTGATTTATTAACTTGATTTTCCATTGCATATTGTCTCTATTCCCATGCTTTCATTTATTAATTAGTGAAAAACTGCCTGTGCATTTCTAAATCTAGTACATAGTAGACTTCGAAATTTTCAAATATCAGACAATCTATATTAGTTATTAAGTAAATCACATAACCACTTTTAATCTCCCTTGTTGGGTCATAGTTTCTTGCAGTTACTCATTTCAGTATTTCCCAGAGCATCTAGCATTATGCCATATTTTGAGCATACACTTAATGGTTAGAACTTAATTCATATTCAACTCCATCACTGTTAACTATTGCAAAAAAGTTTAATGGAGAAAAAATTTTCTTTCTTTTCATATTTCTTTTCATATTTTCTTTCTTTATAAAGACAGAAATGAAATATTATCACTCAGAGTTCTATGTAATTATAGGGTGAATAAAAATTGAGACACTATAAATAGGTATACCCTGAATATTTTTCTTGCTACTAACTTATGAAATGTCTATCCCTTTGAGTTTCAGTGTTTGTATAGTTTTTGAACTTTAAACTCTAAAATGTCGTAGAAATACATACGACATTTTGGAAATACCTACCTCTATGTAACCATGTTTCGAGTTCCCTATGTTTGTTTGAAATTGGTTCAAAAAATATTTGAAACTTCATACAAAAAATAGTACAATAATTATACTATCTTTTATAGATTTTTCTTTGTGATTATTGAGGGTAACTTAGTATTGAGTCATTAAGAACCAAGAATGAGACAAAGATCCAAGATGAAAATCTTTTGATTATGATAATCATTAGGAGATTTGCAGGCTGAGAAGTATGATAAATGACTGCTATCCAGCTTTATCCACAGTTGACCTTTTTTATATGATGCAAGAAAATTTAGAAGAAGCTGACTCTCAAAAATCTATAGCTTACTGCCAGAAAATTTGAATTTCATTTCCTGAAATGTCATTGGAATAAAGCACATCTTCATTGTTCAAGGATTTCTCATTGTATCTGGACAAATATGCTAGTGTGTGACATTCAGCAAAAATAATCTCTGATGCTTCAGATCTGGTTTCAGAAACCACTACATCCAACACTGGGAAAAGGGAAATTGTATCATCTCATCTGTTTTAAGTTGCAACCCCCTAGAATCTTGTTCCACAGGGGAAACACATCACTGGAGCTAATTACCATGGCCACAGAAAATTTAATAAAAGACCCAGCAACAGCAAGAGACTCTCAAGGTGAGGTGGTGCTATAGTTTTATTGCCTTAACCGTGCCTGCATAATAAAGCCATTATGGAGTCACAGTAAATACTGTAAATCATACATTCTCACCTATAAAAGTTCATAATGAACTGAGTATAAATATCAGCAAAATATATGAATAACAAAACTACTCAAATACAAACTGCATATTAATGAAGTCAGAAGGCAATCCTTGACTTCTCTAGGGTGCAGTTTAAAATGTTTTTGCCAGTAGGAGAAACCTGGAGATGAAAAGTAAGATAGAAAACAGAAGTGAAACTAATGAAACCTCATTTTAGTAACCCTGTAAGAAAATTCCTGCATTAGTGTTTTTTTCAGAATGTAGAATTTATCATTTTTTTTGTTATTCTATGTATTTGCTTAAGTAATGAGAGCACAGATACCATGTATATGTAACCTATCCAATAGCCTGTCTTTTTTCATATATCCTAAAAAATAGGATGCTTTCAAGCAACAACTGTACTGGATTATAAGCCTTTTTTTGGAGGAAATTATGGTAAATCTAATGGAACTGGGTAATCATATTTCAGTTGTCAGTGATTAGATTAGGCATATTATGAAAACAGATTCAAGACCATGTGAGTATAGTTATTCTTTCCTGAATGACTTGTGTCATGACTAGTATATATATGAAGCCTTAAAGTCAAATAGGCTCACAACCATTGGTGTTTTTCATAACCATGAATGGAATAAGGACATTCTATTCATTTGGATGGAGACAACATATGATTTGGCATAAAGACAAATAGAAAGGGTGGGGGGAAACTACAAACAGAAATTGACTCCTTAACAATACTAGTAAACTGCTGAGTTTACTTGTCTTTTAACTTACTTTAATGTTAGATAACAAATTTTCTCAATGTTTAATTTAATCATGGTTTTATACTACATGCAATTCAAAATAGTCTCATTGATTCAATATTTTCAGGGAAAAATCATAAGCTATAGGAAATGTTACTTTCCAAAGCAATTACATATTTAATTTTTTCAATAAATACTGAGGTGTCCCTATATAACAAAGGTAAATAGAAAATATTGTATTTAGATCATTAATAGATTATATAAATCACAATATATTTTCTATAACAAGTATCTATTACATAGCTTTTTCAAGTTTTTATTAATTTTTGTAACAATTTAGTTTGTAAAAAAATCAGAAAAGCACCATAGAATCTTGAGAAAACAAATACTAGAACATACAAATATAGAATTTTTAGAAAGCATGTTATTAAAAGTGTTCTGACTATCATTATTTGCATTATTACTTAAGTTCTTAATTCCCATGGGTTAAAGGAAAAGATTATCTCAAGTTTCAGAGGTTTATTAAAATCATGACTTTATAGTGATTTCTCTAAACTCTATGTTTTTAGAATAGACTTTGAACCATTTTAACAAGTAAATTGTCACTAACTATATAATGATTATTATTTTAAATCCTGTTTAGGAATTTTTTTTTTTTTTTTTTTTTTTTGAGACTATGTTTCACTATTTTTGCCTCTGGAACCGCGGGCTCATGTTACCCGAGGTTCCATGAATTCAAGCAATCCCCAGCCTCAGCTTCCCAGGTAGCTGGGATTAGGGTGCTCACACCATGCCCAGCTATTTTTTTGGGACTAGGTCTCACTATGTGCCCCAGGCGGGACTCAAACTGCGATCCCTGGCCCCAGCCTTGGCTTCCTAGGCTGCTGCTTACAGGCATGTGCCACCATGCCCAAGCCTTGTTTAGGGATCTTGATAACAATAAACACAAAAGGCAGACATTGCCCAGGGAGGATTTTCTTCAGACTAAGAGCATGATATTTTCAGTAGAAGTCACAGCCTTAGTAAACAGGAACTTACAAAGGGTATGACCTGAGATAGTTTCATTTTCTTTTGACTGATGATTTTCTTACATAATTTTTGATTAAAATGGAAACAAAGACAAAAATGACACCCCCCCAAAAATCTAGAAGCAATAGTCTATATTTATAAGTTGATTTTTAAAATTGTGTTTAGATGCTTCCCTTTGAAATTATTATGCCAGTGATTATGCCTTGCTCATAGACCTAAATTAATATATTCTGTATTTATACATATTTTGTGCATATTAATCTTCATTTAATGTTTCATCTTTTTTAAATTATTAGAAGCAACTGTTATCCAATTCATAAGCCCCCAAATTAAGTATCATATCGCTATATCTTCTACACAGATAAAAGGCATTATAGGTACCAAAAATTAGCATATCATTTCAAAATATGAGAAACTCCATGAATATAGGTAAAAACCAAATAAGGAATAAAAGCATTCCAGAAAATGATAATCATCCCAATAATAGAAGCTTAATGGTTTATTTCACATCTTTATTTATAAAGTAGCAGAGACTGGGAATCAGGTAGAAGAGTGTGCATTTTTAGGTTGTGCATGAAGGAAATGGTATTTTTGAGACTCAGATGATAAAAGACATAGTCATGTAGGAACAGGGAAATTGAATCCAGGATATGTGAACAGTACATTCAAAGACCTTGATGCTGGAAAGCCTTACGCTCATTTAAGCATAAAGGAATCTGTTGTTGTAAATGGATCATAGTTTATAAACCTTTATTAAAATTCACCTTTCTCCTTTATATCCTCTCTTTCATTACAAAAATAAATAAAGTCATACAAGTCTGATTTTTATAATTGTGTGGGTTAGGTGTCAAGTCCAAATGAGAAGACTGAATAGGTGAGTCAAGAGCATTGACCTCCTTACATTTTCAATCAAGTTTCAAAAGTTCCACGGCCCTTTTTATATCCAGTACTTTTACTTATGTCCACCTTTCCAATTAATCTCACATCCATGTTTAAGTGTATAACCTGAATTATCTTTTTTTTCTACTAGGTTAGCACAGGAGTTTTCTAGTGCATGCCTTGAGAAAACATAAGTCATTTCTCCGTGGTAAAGAGTTGAACCTAAAAGGAGATGTTGACAAGATCTTAACCCATTATATCATGAAAAATAGTAATTGGTAGCGTGGTCCTTTCTTCTCAAAGAGTTTTAATTGAACAGGTTTTAGAGCTATATATGCTGAGTTTGAATTCTGCTTCAGTTCCTTTATCGCTGGGTGCTTATACAGGTTATTAGAACTATCTGTATTTTCTTTAACCTTAAATAATCATGAGCTACTATATAAGGGATGTATAATCAAAATATGAGTAGTATTTATTATAAACAGAACCACGTTCACTGTGTAGTAATGATGTATTTATTTTTTTCTAGCTTTTTCTGCCATTTCCCCAGGATTTTAAATATGTATATATATTTATTAATGCTCTTTCTCATAATGGTTAGCGATTTCAGTAAACCATTAAAAGCACAAAACCATACTTTACTTTCAATAAAATTCTTGGAATTTAATATTAAAGAAATTGTTAATTCTTCATAGAAAAAGATAAACTCAGTTAGTATAAATTACTAAAAATATATTAATTATAATTTATAATAAACTTAAAACTATAATTTTATTTATTGAATATTCATTAAGCAACAAGAAATCTGTGCAACTGCATAGAACTGTTACAAAAATTATTATTTACAGTGGAGCCATCACAGATTAATGACGGATTTATAATATCTGCAAAAATGTTTCTTTGAGTTAACAAATAAAACTGAGCACTTATGTGAAGTGAGTAATGGCTACATTCTTCTAGGGCAGGAAATTCCCCCTCTTCCCTCTTTCCTATCACTTCATGTCATCCTGCCTTGGCTGGGACAGAAAATATGGTTGGGATATTTTGATGTGATTAGGAAATAGTTTATATAGAGGGGAACTGAGCAGTCAAGTAAAATTCTTGTGGTGAAGTGGAACTAGTTTTTTCCTCATAAGAAAACATGTTATAAATGTGTGGAGGAAAAATAGAAAGAAAATGAACACATCTTACTGAGTTTCAATAAGGTTAACTTTGAGAGGTCATGGTTTTAGATCTATCAGTAGTGACATGGAGCTATGTAGAAGTCTGTGTGTGCGCCTGTGCTTGTGTATGGGTGTGCATTTAAGAAATGTACTTTCTTCCGTTCTAAATGTACTTTCTTCAGAGCAAACTAAGAAGTTATGGAACCTCTCTAAGCTAGACTTCTAGAGCTTATTTTCCACTAGAACCAATACACTTTGGAGAAAGAGCTTATTCCAGAATTATAGAGGGTGAGTACCTAATTTAAGGAAATGCTTGCACATACACAAGTTATGTGTAAAGGATACAAAAATCAGTTTAAGGAGAGTCCAGTGGACCAATTTTTGGATAATTTTAATAACAACGGAAGGGTACGAAATTAAAACTCATTTGAAAATCCACACTATCATGCTAATATATAGTAATAGTGAATAAATGTCTAAATACAGTATTTTTTAAAATAAAAGATTTGCTTTCCAGTGGAATGCCAATGAATAAGCAGAAGAAGTGATACAATTAGGAAACTGTGCTTTGGAAATTATTGTAGCAGTAATTGTTTCAGACAAGTAACAATGAATGTTAAAGCCACAGGGTGAATGTTTTATGACGCAATATCTATTTTCATAAAATAATTATCAATTGCTTCTTGGTTAATTAAGTCAAAATAATTATAATCTTTACAATGTAGAAATGTCACAGTTACCGTTATACTCTAGAGATAAGAGTTAATATCAGCAATAGGACAAAATCAGCATGGGGTGTCTCAGTATGATATAATGAAAATAGTAGCACATCAGTGATATCCCTGATGAAATATGTCATCACTCTAACTGCGAGAAAATGTCACACCAGCTTATAAGCATTCCATGAAATTACTGGTCTATACATTTCAAATATCTGAGGATTATAAGTGAGAAGGAAAGAGTACAAGAACCATTCCATACTGAATTCAATGAAAGAGATAACACAACAAGATACTATGAGTATTAGATCCTGGACCTACAAAAACAGTGAAACTTAAATGAACTCTAGATTTTATTGTAATATTATTCCATTATTAAATTTCTGATTTTGTTATTGTTCTGTTGTATTTAGGAGTGTGTGTTGGTAAGAAAAATACACAACCCATGAAGGGATAGTGAGGTATGATGTCAGCAAATGACTCTCAGATGGTTATTATGTGAAAGTACAGATAAGGAAGTATACAAGAAAATGTGAAAACAGGTCAACAGTTGAGGAGCAGCTCCAGTAAAAGGGTCTATGGAAGTATACTCCTTAACAGATTCTTAAATTAGACTTTGTGGTTTTCAAGGGGTTTTAGATTCAAATTAAGTTGACTGGAGAATACTGAGAGCTTCCATATAGTCTTCCCCCACATATGCATAGCAACTTCTGCTATCAATAGTCCCCACATGAGTGCTGCATTTTATAACTGATATACCTATATGATACATCATTATCCAAATTTCACCCTTTAGGGTTCATTCTTGGGGTTGCATATTCCATAGGTTTGCATAAATGCATGAAATATATCCATCTACATGTTGTCATTGAGAGTACTTTCACTGCTCCAAAAATCTATGCCTATTCCACCTTACCCTTACCCCTGATATGGTTCCATCACCATAATTTATCTTTTCCAAAAATTCATATATAAGGTTATATAGGACTGAGCCTTTTCATATGGACGACTATCACTTAGCAATAAGCATTTAAGCTTCCACAATTCTTTTTATAATGATATCTCAGTTCCTTTTTTTCACTGAGTAGTATTCCACTGCCTGCATGTAACTCTATTTATTAATTCACCTACTGAAGAAGACCTTGTTGCTTTCCAGTTTTGGCATTTAAAGGAAACTGCTGTGAACATCTACGTGTAAACATCAGGTTTTCTTGTGAACATGAATTTTCAATTCTTTTGGGTGAATACCAGAATGTGATACAAAATTAAAAAAATATGTTTGGTTACATAAGAAATTACTATTTTGTTTTCCTAAGTGACTCAAAACTTTTAAAATATATATTTATATTTTTATAAATTTATATGTTTATATATTTATTTATAATATATGTATTTATATATTTATATATAAATTTTTATAAATTTATATATGTTTCAAAAAATATATATAATATATAAAATATATCTATTTCAAAACATAGATAGATAGATAGATAGATAGATAGATAGATAGTTTCTAAAGAAAAAGACTGAATCCCAGTGAAAAGAGATTAGTGGTCAAATAAGGCATTACAATATGACTGGAGTAGTGAAGCAAACAATTAGAGGCCAATGGTAGGAGCTCTCAGTCACAGAATAGTATCAGGTAAGGAGAAGGCACAACACTTTGACATCCGGTTCTCAGAGAAGATGCACTGAGAAACTAGAGATTGGTCATGCTGAGAATAGAAGACAAGAGTACTTACCATATGAAAAGGGCCTGAAGCAGGAAAAAGTTGAGCATATTTGAGGAAGTAAAGGCTTTAGTGCTATTACATCCAAAACAAAATATATTGGAAAGAAAAGGATGCTTGAAAACTTAACCTGAAAGGACCCTCTGACTTGACTTTTCTTCATTCCTTTTCTTGTTTCTTCCATACCCTTACTAATTTGTTCTTTCTGGAAACATTTCCCTAATAAATCATTTACATCTGAATCTATGACTCAAAGTCAGCTTTTGGGAGATTAACAAGTCAAGCTTCAAATCTATGTCTAAAAATATATAAACAGAAACATAATATTGTTTTCAGGATACTATTAAGTTCAAAGACCATTATGATGAATGAATATAGACTTAAGATGGAGTCCATAAGGATCTAGCTAAAAAAAAATGTAGAGTCATACAATTTTATCACTAAGGGAAGCATGTTTAAAATCATATAAAACGAGCTTCTCATTTTACCAATAAACTGAGCCTCCAGTAATTTGGGAATTCCTATCAAGAGTCTGTCAGAAAGGTCACATTTTATGACCCTGTAATCCTATTTTTATGGATTATAGCCTAAATATGTGATCATAACTCAGAGATTTATGTGTAGAGATTTTCATCTGACTATTACATATAATAGTAAAATTTTGGAAGTCATCTAAACAACCAAAATATGAGAAAGAATAAATACATTACAGAATAATGTGTTGGCATATTTATTCATTCAATAAAAAGGGTACTCTAGAAGAATATTTAAGAGGTCTGAAAGGCTCACAAGTTAAAATGGAAGAAAATGATATAAACAAGCACATTCATTTAAAGAAAAAAATTTGAGAGAATATATCAAAATATTAATAGTGGTTATCTCTGGGTAGGTGATTTATATTTTCTTTTTATACCATAACTCATTTCCAAAACTTTTCAGAATAAGCACGCACTGCCTTATCAGCATATATTTATTTTTTAAACATAAGAATATAAATTGAGTCTTAAGACAGAATTAAGATGACATGATCCTAGGTCAGACACATAGCACTTCAGGTTTGAATCAAAGAATTGTTATTCTAGGTCTTTAGTCTCTCATAGGAGGCTGTTGTTAATTGTTGTTGTTGTTGGCAGTAGTAGTAGTTGAAGAGGTGGTGGTAGTAGTAGTATTTAGTAGATCAGAGAAGTTCAAATGTGGATTGTTGCAATATTATTTAATAATTCATGGTATAGGTTTAGTTACTGTTAAGGTTACTGTTATATCTTTTAAAGTTATAAACTTATAATGTTACTGTTATATCTTTCTTTTAATAATTTATTTATATATAAATTTCACATCTCTGTGATCCCTGGGGTTACCTACCCCCTCCTTGACCATTCCCACCTAGTCCCTTTTCCTCCCCCCCTCCCACCCCAGTTTGTGTACTTCAATTTGGTTGTTGGCTTGTTTTGTCTTTTTTTCCATGGATTTTTGTTTATCTTTCCCATGTCCCATATAGTAGTGAAATTATTTGGTTTCTGTTTTTTTCCTTTTTGACTTGTTTCTGCTAATATGAATTCTTCTAAGTTCATCCTCTATGGAAAGCTGTATGCAGGGCCCTCAAATTAAGGGCGATATCTTTTGACTCCTTCCTTTCTCTCTTATTCTGTCTCTTTTGGCTATTTTCACTAATCTCCCCACCATTACTACTTCATGAAGCAGAACTTTTTTTTCTTTTTTGACTAACAAGTTTCCATCACTAATTTTTACCACTTAGATTTTATTGTCATCATTTTGGAAAAGGGATAGAGCTTCTTTTCTTCCAAATAGCTCTAACCATCTATCTTATTTAAGCAAGTTATTAACAATCACTTAGCAGGAATAAATAAGGAGGAATGCTTTGGTTACTTCCGCCAAGGTATTATTCACAAAGTACTCCCTGAAAATGAGGTAGATATTTTAGGCAGGAGTCAGGAAGCTTACAAAAATATATATTATATATCATATTATATATACATAAGTTTATATGTATATAAACTTTCTGGATACCTTATGACTATTTCAAGCAAGTTTTCAGGGTGAAAGTACAAATGGGAGCCTACTCATATATTATCATATTTAAAGACTACAAATCAAGATACTCTCACATAATGATAAACACACCTTTGTACAGATTTAGGAGGACAGCTTTGAATATAGAAATTTAATGATGGTACACAGATTTACTCCACTCCCCTTTTCTTCCTAGCTATAGCTATTTATTCACTGGGTGGATTTCACATGCACAATGGAAGCTTATACAATATCTATAAATTTATACATACACTTAGACCTTTCTCTTGGCCGTCCTTACGTCTAGGGAGTTGACATGCATGAACGTATCTACCATTTCAGAGAATGGTCTCAGAGAGAAGACCCCTACTTACATGGTGGCTCTCGGAATAACCAGCCTTCCTTTAAATATTTTCCAAATAGTCACCTCATGTCATTTCTTACAAAACACACCTTATTATTTTCAAAACTTAGAAAATTCCAGGATTTGGGGAGATGTTATCCAGGAAGCATAAACACCAAATATACATGACAAAAATATTTTAGTCATCATAACAAATATATAGTATTCTTATAAAACACAAGCACAGCATGATTTAATGCCTATTTTACTTTTTCAGATATATGAAAAGTTTCTCCCTTAAAAGTTGGAAGTGTCACCACTGTTTTTCCTTTTAACTAGTATTTTCCCTCCACTGTCTTACAAAATGTAGTTTTAATATTATGCTTAAAGTTCTTTTCTGGATCATACTTTTATGTTTCTCTGGAGCTATGTGTGCTCTAGAACATATATTTATATTTGTATGCATTTAAAAAAGTAAATAAAATAAATGTAATATAGTTAAATTTATATTAGTGATATACCACTGTTTCCAAATATTATTTCAATTCCTCCTGGATAGAGTTAATAAAAAAAGAATGATTAATAATCAAGTAATTAAAATGGCATAAATATGTTGCACATTTTCACAAATGTAAAGCATAAAATTCTGTCATAGTGATTCTCAATATGAATTTGGAATTTATCTTAATAAAATGGTGGTGAAATATTTCATGGTGGGAAAGTACAATATATACACTTTTCAAAATATATTCTCACAATAGTAAGTACTTTTGTTTATTGGTAGCATAAGAGTGATAGTTTGTTAAAGAATCTTGATGCAATCAGAATTTTCCTTTTAAGGTTGTTTAGTAAATATAATGAGTCTAATGTTACCTTTTTAAAACCAGTTACCTTCTACAGAAAAGCTAATATTTGCTTGTAATTTAATTTATAGTTTTGACATGGGGAACTATAACCTACCAATGTATAGTAGGAACACTGTTCTACATAGATATGAGAACCTAGCAGATATGCCTTCTATTTACACTCCTATAATATTAATGGACCAAAAAACATTACCTGCAAAATGGACAATAGACTATTAACTTCATTTATAGACTTACGATGATTTGTATTTTGGTTTTTATTTCCATGTAATAATTTTTAATGGTTTAAATTTAATGTCACTAATATCCTTTTTAAATTTAAATGAAGGATGATATATATATTTTTTAACAAATACAAATACAGACTTAAGAGTGCGCCAGTCTGACTATCTTCCTGATATCCAGTGGGGGAAAAAAAATCAGAAAAATGAAGTGCTAGTTCCACATAAATGATTTACAATAGCAAGGCACATATTTTTTTAATCTACTAAGTTTTCTGGCAAATTGATCTACTTTATTAAAGGTCATTTTCTCTAAAGTTTTAGATTTTCATGAAAACAAAATTTGTTATGATATTAAATTTTATTTTTTAAGTGGAAAACTAAAGTGTATGCATGCCAAATCTTCATATAGTTCCTCACATTCCTGAGACTATAAAGGTCAGTGAAAGTGAAATTTGAGATAACTTTAATTTTGTAGTTTTTTTAATGTATTATGAGTTAAACAAATACCATAGTTTACTATGGTAAACAGAATAAAGGCACTAATCCCTGAAGTTTATGATATACCCTCACACATAGCAAAGTGGATTTTAAGTAAGATTAAGGTTACAGACCTTAAAATGGTAAAATTACACTTGATAACCATGTGAGTTCATTCAAATTGCATAAATCCTTAAGGGCAGAAATTTGAACCCAGATGCTGCAGAAAATGGGCCAGAGAGAGATGTAAGAAGCCTTGAGCCTGCAGCAATGCTAGCTTTAAAAATGGAGGAAGATGGCTGTAAAGCTAAGTTATAGAATTTGGAAAGGGAATAACATGGTTTGTTTTACCAAATCTTCCATAAAGAAACTTATTCCATTAAGATCTTGAATTTAGTCCTGTGAGACCTATGTCAGCTTGCTGAGCTCCAGATTTATAGGATGATGTTTTAAGTCACTTAATTTGTAGCATTTGTTACAGGAACAGTAGAAAAATAATATATTCATTATTGTGCTTTAATTTAATACTGAAAGACATTTCATCTTTTATCCAGTGAACACAAATTTTCACGAGTATTAAAGAAAAGAATGTAAGAGAAACAATACGATTTTATAGATAAGTATCTCACTGATTAGTCAAATTTCTTTGTGCTCAAGTTTCTTCATACAATTGTATAATCTTCTTAACAATATTATAGATTTCTTCCACCAACTAAAATACTATTAACACCATAATGGCATTTATTTGAAATAATACAGTCGCATTAACAACAGTAAACACTAACAACCTTACTTCTTAGTATCTGAGAAAATTACATAGTGAATTATATTGTGTATTAAAGAGTATAATATACTTGGAGAGTATGTTAAATTCTTTTCATTTATGGTGAAGTTTTGTGAATCTGCCTTTAGTGTAAATTTCACAGGACTAAACACTGACACTACAGACTAAAGCTTTGTTAACATTTTAGAGATTCTGTTCATCCTAACACATTTCTTCACCTTCCATTATCATAACTTTCACTTTCCCTAAAATCCCAAAATTTATATAATGATATAAATATAATGAAATTATGGAGTCAATCTCTTCAAAAGGCCCAGATAGGCTTTTCTCAATGTGCAAATAGGCCCTTTATCATCTTGATATGACAGTTAAGATCAATGAGGCCCTGTGAGCCACAAGGGTATTTACCATTTTAAAAATAATTATAAAGATTGTTTGGGTTGAAAGCAGTGATGTTCCTGAAGTACAGGGGTCAATACTGTCTTGCCTAAAGTCTTTGGGGAAAAAAAAAAAAAAAAAGAGTTTATTACGTTCCAAGTACCTGTTCTTTTCTTAGTGAAGGAAACTATCATTCCCCTTTTGTGACCTAGAAGAATGTTTGAAGGGCATGCTATCCAGAATGAGGAACATTCCTTTTTAAGACTTGTGTCTTTACTTTCAGAATTGAGATGAAATCAACCTGTCTTGTCTGCCATGTACAACTCCCCTTCTCTCAGTGGCATCTTCACCCTAAATGCAGATTACATATCCCTAGTTAGCGCCACTTGTTTTCTGGGATTACAGAGAGTGTTTTAGGGACTAGCTACTATGGGAACTCATACAAGTCATTGTTTTTTATCTATATCTTTTCATATAAATATATATGTTTACATTCAAGTACTATACTGTCATTGTTTTTCTTTATTGGTTTCCTATCTAAGAGTAAATGGGAAAATCAGTTACAGAACTAATCCAGAAGTGGAATCTTCTTCATTACCATACATGGCAAAGAGAAGTAACTCCCCAAATGAATTATTCCCAAAGTGCAGTTCATGTGCCCTACAGTGAATTAAACATAGTCTGCATACTAGTTTTCTAAGGTGCTTTAGCAAAGTATCACAAAGCAGGTGACACAAACAGAAAAATATTCCTACAGTTATGGAGATTACAAATGCAAGGTCAAGGTGTAAGTAGGGATTGATCTTTCAGTTGATTGTGAGGAAGACTTTATTCCAAGTCTGTCTCCTCACTTTTGGTAGCTGCACACTATCCTCAGCTTGAGATGACATTATCTCTGTGTACCATCTCTTTTCATATCATCTTTTCTTATAGTTCTGACTCTGTGTCCAAATTTACCCTTTTTAGAAAGACAACAGTCATATTGGAATAGAGCCCGTTCTAATCTTTGACTTATCTTTGTCAAGACTATATCTCCACTAAGGTCATATTCTGGATTCTGGGTTGCTGGGGCTTACAACAGCAACACACCTGTTTTGGCAGGTGGGAAGGGGGGACTCCATTCAATATCTAACAGGCCAAGTTACATCATTTTATTATTATCATTACTGAGCTAGATTAATTTGTTTCAAACAGACATGACATGTCTCACACTGTTCTTATGTGTGGACCCCAGATGGTCAAAGTCTGTATTGTGTGAATGCTGCAGAGAAACTGAGCTGGAAGAAAAATGGCAATGGATGAAAATTTCCTCCAGAAATGTAAGAAAACCAAACCCATTGTTCAAAAATTGGCACAGAAGCCTGCTCATTTTCTCTGATTTAAGAAACAGTTTGTGGTCATAGCAGCTTTGCCAACATCTACCGGACTGTGTTGTAAATGTGGTGTTGTAAAGTGTGAGGATGGCTGACTTTTAATCAAGAGAATGAACAATTGTGGCAGTATTCTGTTGCATGTAATGGCATCTAAACTGATATTTCTATTGGAACCATAGTCGATTTGTTATTTTGAAATAATTGATGATGCTTTATTGTAACATTGGCATAGTCTCTTTATCACAGAATTAAACATGGTTTCCTTGTGAAATCAAAGTATGAAATGTTAAAACTTGATGGGAAAACGTTATTATGCTCACTTTGGGCAGGTCTAAATTCTAGATTTGTCCTTTATAAATACCATAGGGCTACTTTAGTATTTTTTTTTTGTTGCTACTCCTACTTTTTAGTTTAAATGTAAAAGAATAATTTTATTTCTGTAATGAAAATGAATCACTTCAAGCTTAGTGCAAGAAATCTAAATGTTCACACCCAAATCTAATATAAATATCTCCAAATTCTTTAATCATTTAAAGCATCAATAAAACAGCAATAACACCCATGAGTGTGAAAAAGATTAATGTGATGTCAGTCACCTATTTATATTCAATAACTTGTTTCATTTCAAAATTGATTCATTGAACTTTAATCTTAAAAGCTTTGATTAAATGTATTGACATGTACTTATTTTTATAACAAAAGATTATCCCTAAATTTGGGTTTTATCAAATAATTATGTCAAATAATTATATCAAATAATTACAACCAAATTTGATAAATTTTTCAGTATGTCTATTGGGCCCTATATAAAGATAATGAAATGGGTAATAAACAGAGGGTAACACTTGTGAAAAATAAAGACAAAATTAGTGAAAAATTTGTTGAATATAATATTGATTCTTTAGAATATCACAAGTATAAGAGCAAAGGGAAGGATAATACTGAGATAAGTTTTTGCTATTATAAAGGTTGAAGAGTTTTAGCCCAACTTGGATCTCTAAGGCAAAAGTAAGTCAACCATTGATTAGGTGTCTGTTGGGCAACAATGAATACAACCTTGCATCTAGATCATGTATGCAGTAATTAATTGGCTTGGCTCACATAGTAAGATGGATCTTGACGAGGTAGAGTCTGAATTATACACATTCCCTGCAGCAAGTTGACAAGTCCTTTCTTGAAAAACTATTGCATGCCTTATGTACACAGATGCACTTCTATACATGTTTGGCAGGCAGCTTCTCCATTCATTTTGCAATCATCCCAATTTGGGTAGGATCATCATTGGTTCTAGGAACTCAAGAATGTCAGAGCCTTTGGAATTATTGTCATAGAAGTTTAAACAACAGGGAAAAATGGTGTTCTTCTCCCAGCATTTTCCTCATGCTTCTTCAAGGTGATGCTGTGCGCCATCCCCCGAGACAGGTGTGTCCACTCACTCATGTGCATACCCACTGAGTTCCAGGTATGTACAATCAGGGGAGAGTGCAATACCACAGGTGCTGGTCATAGAAATGAACAGAAGAAGGGTAATTCTGATAATTCATTTACCATGCAATATGCCAATTAACTCCTCCCTATTCAGTCTTATACTTGAGTTCCTTGACAAACATATTTACAATTCAATTTAATTGTTATAACCTGTTTCTATTACATGTCATTTCTTTTGGTCATTATTTTGTATAACGTTTTGAGATATATTTTACAACAATAACATTTACCAAATTAAAATATACCGTTATAATACTTTTGAGTATATTCCTAAGCTTGTGCAGTCATGACCAAAATCTAATTTCAGAATATTTTTAAATCCCCAAAAGAAAAAATCATGCTTATTAGTAGCAATCCACATTTTCCTTCCTTGGGCTCTGGTATCTTCTGTTCAGTTGCCGTAATGTTACATTCCTCTCTTTGCTTGAGTTCCAATACCTGGCTCTGGGTCATGCTGACTCTTTACCAAGAACCCAAGGGAAATGTGTTTGTCAAGGGACTGAAGCATAAAATTGATATGAGGGAGTTAATTGAGTGGACATTTTACCAGTGGAAAAGCTGCCTGCCAAATGTGTATAGAGGTGGATCTACAAGGCATATGACCACACAATCTTTCTTCATGAGAGCCTATTATATAATAGACTCAAATAATCTCCTGGCCATAATTCGAAAATGTTATGATAGGTTGAGTAAAGATAATAAAAATCATGTCAATCGCTGGAGTTTTTAAATGTTATTGTATGTGGCAAAGACTTTGCATTGAGCAAGGATTCTGAAATAGAACATAATCTAGGATTTTCTGGATGGTCTTAAATGTAATTATAACTATCCTTATAAAAACAAGATGGCAGGAAATTGGATAGACACAGAAAAGTCAATTTGAAGATTGAGTAGAGTGATTTTTGAAGGTTTTGACCTTGAGGATTAGGAGGATATGACTAATGATATCTAATGATATGACTAATGAATCCTAATGATAATGACAAGCCAAAGATTGCTGTCAGCTACAGAAAAGTGAAAAAAAAAAAAAAGAACAGAACCCCTTCCCTGCCCCATAAGAGCCTTCCATAACAGTGTGACCTTACCAAAACCTTGATTTAATTCAGTGAAACATTTTGAATTTTTCTGTATGCCAGAATAGTAAGAAGAAAATAGTAATCATGGAAAACTACTATTTATAGCATCTGGGTAAGGATTCTCTGAGAAGGTGATACTTGAGTAAAGATCTGATATCATCAATAGCTGAGGGAAGTGAGGTGAGAAGGTGATGTTAAGGACAGCTGGTGCAAGATTTTCTGCAAAAAATTTTATGTGTATCTTTAATTTAGATTTAGGTTCATAGGGAAGTGACATTTGAGTTGAGTATTGGAAAAAACAGTATAAAATATAGGAAAAGGGAATAAAATATATAAAGACTTGAAAGCATAAAAATTTAAGAATATACTAGGATATTAAATTATGTAATACCTTTCTATATGTACCTATCAATTAGAAAGAGTTAAGAGCAAAATATGTCCTTCAGTAAATGATAATGTTAAGTCATAAAACATATATACAACAGTTCCTTTTTCAACTTGGAAGTCTACTACTTGCATGGAAGAAAAGTAATCTATAACTTGTATCCAGATGATTAAGTAGTGTTCTTTGAAAGGTAAGGGCTCTTCTTGGCAGCAAAACTGTAAGTTATTTCATCTTATTAGGAGTCATACTGAGGCTAACATCTTACCACATGTTCAGGTGCATTAAAATTCATTACCATGGGGTATTTAAAAAAAGAATAGCAGTTAAATAGTTCTAAATTTAAGTCTCACAAGAATCTATCATTCATCCATCATCCATCCATCCATCCATCCATCCATCCAGCCAGCCATCCAGCCATCCAGCCATCCATCCATCATCTACTACCTACCTACCTACCTACCTATCAATCATCTATCTACCATCATCTGTTGATTATCATGTCAAACATTTGAATGGGGAAAGTGAAATTGAAGTAAAATCTTGATTAATTTCCTGTGAGATGTATGTGTAGATCACATCAGTATTCATATATTTAATTCCATATAAATAATGTACATATGAATATAAATATTTACAAGACTTTAATATATGCTAGACTTTCTTCCAAGAACATGTGTTAACTCATTTATTCTCTATAGAAATAAAACAAATGCTTTATCCATTTCATAGATGAGAAAACTTTTTTCAAAACAGATGCCAAATGTTTAATATATTTATAACATGATTTGAAATAGATTAGTTATAAACCTATGATAATATAAATAGAA
Source organism: Uropsilus gracilis (assembly GCA_004024945.1). NCBI lineage: Eukaryota > Metazoa > Chordata > Mammalia > Eulipotyphla > Talpidae > Uropsilus > Uropsilus gracilis. The sequence continues at coordinate 107,880 of PVHY01001846.1, read as the reverse complement.
TAAAAGTCCACAGAACTAAAATAATCTCAAGGCCAGTTCTAATAAAGTAATATTGAAATCAGGTCAAAAGTGGCAGAAGCTTCCATCCAACAATCCACAGGTCTGCATCACCCACTCGGAGCTGTTGTCCGACAAATGCAGTTTACTAATAGGGTTTATTAACAAGGAAAATTAACCAGGAAAATGAAAAGTTCTCAAAGCCACAAGTGGCAGTTATCTTACGCCGGTCACCAGTTTCAGTCCCAAAGGTCCCAAAGACACCTGCCTAAGATGGTGCTCTCTTGCTCCTCCAAAACTGAGGCAGGCACTTTTGCAAAGTCCAGTCTTTCTCCGGAGTCTTCTTTTCACTTCTCCAGTGTACCACGCTGCTCACTTCTCCAAGGCTCTTCAAATTTCTTCCACTATTGCTGATGCACAAATCAGCTTTCCAAATCTCTGGCCATCTCCAGGTACAGCTTACTATGCTGCCTTGCCATGGTGTCACACTCTCCACATTGGCTATTCTTCTGCCAGTCACCCTGGCCCTTGCCGCTTCCAGCTCACTCTTCCAGGGGGGCTTACTCTGGCCAGACCACGTGGGCCTTTTCTCTCAATCTGACATCTTGGCAGTATACAATTTTCAACTGCATCACTATTCTGTATCAATATTAGAATGCCAAACATGCTGTGAAGCACAAGACAATGGAAACATACTGGATATTAGAACTACATATGCCAAGTAAGGAGAATCTAAAGCAAATTCAGAGTTACAATCCCAAGTGTTTTACACCTATCCCAATCTGGGCAGGTTCATCATCAATACTAGCAGCTTAAAGAATATCACTGTCCTTCTTAATATCTTCACAGGATTTCTAAAACTGAATAGGGGAAAACAGCCATCAGGGATATAGCCACAAGAGTCCCCCACTGAGTTCTTTTCTCTGCAGAGTGATGTTGCTTTTTTAGCATCTCCCCTCTAAACCCAGATGTGCTCACTTATGAATGTGCACAATACCACAGATACTGATCATAAAGGCTAATGCTGGAAGGGTGTGAAAAACCATGGCAACTCATTTATCTTATAAGAAGTTAATCACACATACTGGCAGAGACAAATAAGCTACCAAGATTTTATGGTTAAATATAACTGATATTGAATTGCATTTGACTATATCCTGTTGGTCTCAGGATCTTATTTTAATTGGTGACAAACATCTAAATTCATAGAATTTGTTCCTGGCTTGGGCACTGTGGGTAAGAAAGGTGAACACATACATGATTTCAATAAGGACAAATTCTTGTCTCATAGGAAGAGTCAAGTGTCCGATGGAAGCTACCTGTCACCAAGTGGTTGCTATTTTTCCTCAAGAAAAGGGATTTGGATTTGGAAACATGCTGAAAAATGAAACTTCAGGAATGAAAATAAATGAGACTTTTTTGTTAGTTTATTGTGTAAATAAACTCTTTGTGATTCCATAATACCAGTAACAGTATGATTCGACCTCAGGCAACTTCTCCCTACTTACAAATTAGACCATCAAAACACAACTTTAAGCACTTTCATGGCATCTCCCATCACCACTATACTTGAAAGTTACCCATTAAACAGGGTTGTGATGCATTTTTCTACTTTGGGGTTAGCATCAAACTTTAGTCCAATGTACCCTCACTGTCAATCGTCCCAAATTCTTTATCATGTGACTGAAACCCTTTCATAATGTGTGTGTGTGTGTGTGTGTGTGTGTGTTGGAGGAGTGAGTATAATAGAAATAATTGGAAATTTATCTGTTTTATCTCTTTATGTAATGCACTTTCTTGCTTTCTAGACCTGTTTCAGCCTAATCCCACACATATAAATTTGTTGCATTATGGCTAACCACTGTGTTCACTTAACCATATGGCTCTGTGGATTTTATAATTCCAAGTTCATGAAGGGTTTCAGTCTCACGGTCACTTGGTGTTCCAAGGTCAGTCCCTTTAGCATCTTTTACACTTTCAGTGTAATATGCTGGTCTGATTTTCATTATAATCAGCAGCTGCAGGTGATGCTAGTTTCTTTTAAAACTGCTAAATCTGCAAAAGTGGTGCTTTTATAATTTGCTTAAGTTGGCGGTGAGATGAGCTTAGCTTATAATTTTCCTCTTACAAGGTTTCCATTGCAGTTAAAATAAGGCAGTCCACTTCAAACTCCTTAAAATATCCCTGCCCGACACCTTTTAAATGACACAGCTGCCACATATCCCAACATCTTTTACTTGAATTTCATCCCAATTAACCACAGGTGAAAGCTTTACTAATTGTAGCATCACTGTAAGTCAGGTGTTATCACAGCTCCACCAATAATGGTATCCAAGTGTCACTCAAAACAGAGAAATTCATTCCCGCATTTCATTTTGAGTGCCAGTTTTAAAATTTGATTCCACAGAAAGTAGAGCCAAAGTCAAAAGATTTTCATATCTTTTTAAAATAAGGTATATTTTTATAGAGCAAAAGTGAAGAACAAGAGGAATGAAGCCCAAATGGAAGAAAAACTAGTGCAAGAATGAAAAGTTTTAGCTCATTTTCAATGGGGCAATAAACTGCTGTTCTTAGTGAGGAAAGCATTCTATAAACAGCATTTAAACCGCGCAGTGACGGAGGTATGCTAAAAATGGGACACATTTATGCACCAGTTCAACCTTTTTTCTCACAAGCTGTGCACTCTCCTGAACTTTGAGACTGACACATACAGGTGCTGAGAAATATCCTACAGGAGTGTCAACAGAGAAGCGAAGGGTAGGAGACAAAAGGTGCCCAATGTAGATGTCAATCAAGGTGTTGTCTGGTTGTACTAGTAAGAAGGTGGCATTCTATTCAAGCTGGTCACTGCTGGATCAGTTGAAGCTGCAACCAAGAGATTTCAGGTTGGATTAAGTCTTACAGGAGCACACAGAATAGGGTGCTACAATATCTGTGGAAATTTTGTATCTTGTTCATCAAAAGCTACTTTTCTTCTGGCATTCTTTCTCAGTCAATGATTCTTCAGTAAGCCTGCATGATGCAGAAAGCTGGGCAGCTTTACTAAAATATTCATCTTCCCAGGATTCAATCAGATCCAAATGCAAGTCAATTCTGAATGCTACTTATAACTCAAATGTGTCCACATCCCTAAACCCCTCCCCTGTAACATCTTCATAATTCACATCATCATGATCACCTCTGATCTAATTACTGTAATCAGACTCAATCTTGTTCCATTTCACTAGACATTTTCCATAGGACAATTAGAGCAATCATTAGAAAAAAATGATTTTGATTTTAGCAGTCTTTGTTTAAAATCTTCATTCATCCTCATTCCAAAGGAAATAAATTCTCTCTCCTGTGGTTTAAATGCCCCCCTGCTTACTTGTCTTATATTTTCCCTTATCCATTACTGAGGGATCCATTACTTTATCCTACTTAGAAAAATCTTTCCTTTTTTTCCATATGAATTCATTCTATTTAGAACACTGCTTTCCTATTTCTATTCAGTTCTTCTACATCTTTCATTATCTCTTCCTCGGAAAATCATTCTGTTCCTGTAACTTCATTTGGTTATCTTCAGATGTACTGAATAATAAAATCTGTCTCTCTTATTAACCTTTTCAGACATTTAAAAATTTGTTTTATGCCTCTGTTAAAAAATGAATTAAAGACCTCTTGAAGGCTGAAACCCTGTTTTGTTCATAGTTATATTCCAAGCACTAAGTACACAATATCTGGCTTTTAATGTTTAGTAAACATTTTGTAAATATACATATTGGGGATATGCCAAATGCAGTGAGTATGTCATAAAGAGTATAGTCCCCCTGTAGAAGAGTAGTGCCCTCTCACATGGGATAAAGAACCATGATGAGTATACAGGAGGCAAATCAGAATGAGATACAGTAGAAGAGTTTGAAGGGGTCAATTTCCTGTAACAAAAGAGGTATTTTTTTTAAAAAATCAAACCCTGAGGATTTACTTAATAAAAAGGAATAAGATTCAAATGTCCTACATATATCTTATTTTCTCTAAACTCTCCACCAAAATAGTAGATGAATGGCAGGTAGCAACTTGAACATGTTTGTGGTCCTTGGGAAGGATGAAAAAAGAAAGGAAAGAACCTGTGAATTGCTCTGGGAAGATGAGCTCCTGAAGCTGCTGGTGCCCTTTGTTGCTAATAAAAAAATGTGCCACTGAAAGCTTCTCCTGAGAACTAAACCACTCCTTTAGAATTGCCTCACTAAGGGAATAAAAACTGTTCACAGCTGGCTCATTGGATAAACAAAATATTTTAGTACTTTCCGATGTTTCCATGATAAAGGGCTCTTTCCATCAACCTCTTGCCACCAAAGAGCACCAGTCAACAGGTCCTTTGGGTAGATATGGGCTCCTAGATAGCTTCAGTGAGTACTGTGGGAGGATGTCATTGTTATTTTTATGATATTTCCTCACTTCCTTGAATGTATCCTATGGGTCATAGCTACCTGATGACACAAAATTTAAAATATAAATATACTAATATTTATTAAAGAGACTTACTAACTCGAAAGTCTAAATGAAAGAACAGCATGTACTGAGAAGGCTTTGAAGTGTAATATCACAGTATGAGATAGGTCACTTCTCCAGGCTTGCTTTTGGTGGACTTGGACAAACTTCCTTTGTGAAAAGCTACAGCTTCACACCCTGCTATTCTATTCCACCTAAATGTCCACAAACTGTACTAGTTTATACTTCCTGTTTCTTTTGCTGCATCACTAGATGCCTCAAAGGATTATATTTCAACTATTTTCCTGTAGACTCTAAATTCTTTCAAATTTATTGGTACATCACAATACCTGTGCCAATTTATGGTGTACAGAAAATACTAGGAAAATCAAGGAATAAGCCTCATGTGTTTAGAGTCCTAATTACCAAATTTTGTTTTTCAAATTTTCTCTCACCTGCAGAAATAGGTTGCTATAGGCCTCCCCTGAATAATGGTTACCCGATACAAAGTTTTATTGCTCTAACTCTATGGCTTTGATCCTTGGGAACTCTATTTCACTGCACATCCCATTAGGAGACATAATAATACTTTAAGCTCTTGGTTTTCAGTATCTCTAACAGCTGAATCCTTTTTGCTGCTCTGACTGAAGTCCATGCTACTTGCCAAAAGACTTAAATTTGCAAAGTCCAGCATACTCAGACGACTTCTTAATGGATTGACTTCCCCTTTAATATCTATACCAATTACCAAGTATTATACATAAGAAGGGGTATCACACAATGGAAGGGGAGGGATTGCACAATGAGAAGAGGAGCAAAAGAGTTTCAAATATTTTAAATTGGAGTCTGTGCTGCTTCTGCTCCTTCTCTTCTCAAGACTCTTCACTTCCAGGCAAAGCTTCTTAAAGACGGCAAGCTTGGATCTCCCAGGAACTTAATAAACTTGATGCTATATTCCTTTGGAAGGATCAAAAACAACAGCTGATTTATAACCACACAGTGTTCCAAAAGTTTACAGGTAACTTAGGTGTTTGAAAGTCAAATGCATTTTGCCTGGAGGAGTAGTTTATCTGTCTTGGTTATATTCCTACACTAGCTCACAGAAACCTATTTATCCTCCTAAATGCCAAAAGTGCTGCTGTGTTCACATAACACTTTAGAGTCTTAGAACAAGGAAAACAATTCTGGCACTTTCAGCAATTTGAGTGCTCTCCCATTTCTCTCACCTCTCCCCTTAGTGAAAGTCAAGGAGTAACAAATCATGGCACCAATGGTCTGACACCATGTGGTGGGGTTTAGGAGGGAGGCCTAAGAAAATGAAAAGAGCTCTGAGCTAGATAAATTCATAATTTCCTCCCCTCAATCTAACTCTGTTGGGTCATGTGACAGCTATTGTTATTTTCCTTTTATTGAAAACCTCAAGAAATGGCTAACTTCACCTTTCTATCATCTTTTTATTCCTCATTGGGAAACTAGATTTGCTTTGAAGTAGAAAGTGGATAAATCTCACTCATGTCATAAAATCTCACATCCCTTCTCTCCCTCATTCTTTTTCTCAATTTGCCCCTATCTCTATTTGTTTCTCCTTCTATTTTCCTTTACATTGAGTTATTTAAAATGTACTCTTTTTGAAACAGGCCACAACAAGTGCTGGCATGAATGAGGAAAGATAGAAACGCTTCTACCTTGCTGGTGAGAGTGCAAGCTGACCCAGTCATATGGAAAGCTGTGTGGAGGATCCTCACAGTACTGAAAATGGTGCTACCATTTGACCCAGTGATTCCCCCTACTGGGAATCTACCCAAAGGAAACAAAAACACTAATTTACAAGGACACTTGTACTCATATGTTTATTGCAGCACTATTTGCAATTGCCAGGACATGGAAACAACCGAAATGCTCCCAAACTGATGAATGGTTTAAGAAGATGTGGTATATTTATACAGTGGAATATTATTCAACAATCAAAGAATACAAACTTATGTCATCTGCAGCAACATGGATGGAGCTAGAAAGAATCATGTTAGCGGAAATAAGCCAGAAAGAAAAAGAGAAATATGGATGATCTCATTTACATGAGGGATAGAGAGAAAACAAACAAACAAATGGACAAGGAAAATTTAAAACTGTTAACAGAAATGAAGCATAGATCAAGAGAGGGGAAGGAGAGTAAAATCAGGGGAGGAGGAGGGCAACAAGAGATTAAGATGTTTCACAGTGATAAGGTGGTGGGACAATCCCGGGGTAGACAATGATGTGAAAATTATATGTACATATAAATATGTGTATATATATATATATATATATATATATATATATATATATATATATATATATATGCACACACATACATGTGTGCTCAAATTAAAAAAAATAAAAATTATTAAACTTTAAAATAAAAATCTACTCTATAAAATGTGGAATAAGATTTGAAATTTTGAAGCTTAATAAAGATTAGCCAAATACCTAGTCAGAAAAATACTCAGTGTACACTGTAAGTGCTGAACAGATAAACTGGCATAATATGGAAGCATGAGATCTCAGGTTGTGAAGGAAAGCAGTGAAAAACTTAATGAGGATGCAGCCTGTCTCCTTTCCTTTTCCTTGTTCTTTTTTTTTTTTTTCTCCTTGACTCTGATTGCCAGTCCAGTCCATGCACATTTACTTTTTTTCTGGTGAAAAGGTAAGGTTGGAAATATCAGGAGTGAATGTACATTGAAAGACCATAATCTAGCCACCACTCTAGGCTTTGTCATAAAGGTTAAGAAGAAATAATGAAGGCCAGAGTATTGGGAGAGGTGAGCAGATTTCCAGAAGCCAGTGGTCATTCTTGGCTATTTGTGTGCAATGGAGAGTTAAGTTACCTATGTCAAGGATTGCCTGAATATATCCTAAAGGCAGTAGTGGCCTATCTCATTAAATGTAACAATGTTCTTGGGCTGCTGTGTCAGAATAGGAAGTAATTGCTAGTCTTATTATCTTAAGCTGCATATGCCATGACCTGAAAGTCAGTATGTAACAAGAAATATTTCTTTGAAAAGGTAATCAAAACTTTCTGAAAAATTAACATAAGTTAAAATGAATAAATTAACACCACAGTGAAAAACATTCACTTTTAGACACTTTTATCTAAAAAGGAAAAATATTTTACATTTATTTTCATAAACTGAATTTATCTTCACTTACATAAATTTCTTCTAAGACTATGAGCCCTTCTCCTAGGCAAAAATTATATCATAAATGAATAGAAATTTGAGAGACCATTCTACCTACAAATAAGACAAAAGCATCTATAATATTCTCAATTAACAGAATATTTATTACACCTAGATACTTCCTTGTTGAAAGTCATGTGCTGTATTGTAAAAGAAAATGGAGAAATCAGAAGAGAGTTTATGTTCAGAGCTGTTTCAATAATGAGTGTTTCTGTGAGCTTAAGGGTACCAATATTAAATTCAAATTTTATGACCAATTATTACATTTGTATAAAATGTATCTCTTCCCTGTAATATAGTAATTTGTGTAGGAAAAATCTGTTCACATATATTCAGTCCTGGCTCTCTTGACTTTTTTGTTTTGAAATCTGATTGGCCTGATATACTATCAAATAGTTAAATTCATTAAGCATTTAAGATTCTGATAGACAAGAGATCAGCAGCTAGTCATTGGCCCTTACATGTAAGAAGGGGTGTTGTTATGAGAAAACACTGCCAATTTATTGATCAAAAATGTCTCCCTATCTCATAAGGGTAAAATAAAAAATATAGGAGTAAACATATAATATAGTTTGCTGTTTTAGACTTTAAGCGTTGTCTTGACAATAACACTAATTAAAGTTGCCACTGCTTTGACCTGATTAGACAGAGAACAATAGTACTGCTACTCTTTGTCTACCTTAGGATGGTAAGCAGCAGATGCTATATAATATCTTTTGACAGTCATCATAATTATAACCTAGCTGAATGTATTTCTTTAGAGCAGAATTTTTTAAACAAAAGAGGAAATTGTAGTGAAAGCTGTCAGAATATTTCTGAATATTACTAATGACTAATAGCTTAAAAATGTTAATTTTCTGGAAATTTTATCTCATTTTTACAATGTATGCGGTATTTTTTCCACAGTTCCTTAGGCGCATTTGCATAAGAATACCAAAAATTACCAAAGTAGGTCAGGGTTATGGTCAACTTTTACCAAAAATAACATTTCTTGTTTATTTTCTATTTCTTCATTTGTCAAGAAGAAAGCAAATACCATTCCTCTACAAAAAGAAGCCCCTATTCTGGTGTTAGCACAATAGTGCCATATTGGAATCAATATATTTTATAAGTTCAAACATGACAACAGCTTAATGGCAAGAAGTACATAGTATGATTTCCATTTTAACACCAAATTATGTCATGACTTTGTAATGTGGATTACATAATTTTGACATGTACATCCCAACCACCAGATGCTAACATGCATATTAACCACCCTAAATTTTATCTTAAAACAATGTTACTTATAGTCTAGGAATTTTTAAGCTAGTGTGCATATTATAAAATAATTACATGTCTGGCTACCTTGCACATATTTTTTATTTCTGATCAATTTTTTTTTTTTTAACTGAAGATAATTTATGTGAAACTGTTAAAGCATCAAGTTTTTCAGGCTGGCCTTCCAGATAAAATGGGAGCTGTTAATCATTATGCTGTTAATCATTACTTTGCATTTATAAAATGTATCTATTGCTGTAGGAGTTTAAATAAAGCTGATACAGTTTTTATTTTGTAATTATTTTCAATTAATTACTAGAATAAAGAGCAAGGTATTCACTTTATATCACATACTCAGTATAATTTCAAGTTCAACTTGAAATTGGTTCACTGAATGAAAGTATTGATAAATATTTATCGACCGACATTTATGAGCATATTTTATACTTGATGATGTGACGGGATGAACTGTGTGGCAATCACCTAAATCCATATGTTGAAAATCTAACTCCCAATGTGATTCCACGAGATAACTACAACTAAGAGATAACTACAACTAAATGAATTCAAAGAGTGGTGTTTTAATTATGATGTGATTAAAGATTCCACAAAAAGAGTTCCAAGAAAAAGGGATTTTACTTTGAAAATATTGATGAGTAACCTAGTCTATCGTAAATAGGAGATTCAAGGAAATATGGTCCGGGGAATTAGGGGATATAGCTAACTAGAAGAGTAGATTCTTCTCTGACATTGCTCATTTTAAAAAAATTTTTGCTATTCACTTTTTAAAAATTTATTTATATATAAATTTCACATCTTTGCAATCCCAGGGATTTACCCCCCACCCTCCCCTCCCTTCCCCTACCATCCCTCCCTTTCCCTCCTATCCATTGTTGTGTGCTTCAGTTTGGTGCTCAGCCTGTTTTGTCTTTTCCTCATGGCTTTTATTTACCTTTATTTTTTCATTATGTCCCATATATTAGTGAAACCATTTGACATCTGTCTTTCTCTTTTTGACTTGCTTCTGCTAGTATGATTCCTTCTAAGTACATCCATGTTGTCAAAAAGTCGTCTAATTTGTCTTTCTTAATTGATGAGTAGTATTCCATTGTGTATAAATACCACATTTTTTTATCCAGTCATCTGTTTTGGGGCACTTGGGTTGCTTCCATGTCCTTTCTGACATTGCTCATTTTGTAAAATTATAATGAATATATGAAATTTAGTCTGATTTTAAATAGCATAAAACATGTAACAATTGGTAGCAAATCTAAATTTCTGTAAAGGACAGATGCTTATTAAACTAAAGTTATAAATTCACTAAATATTAATTTTAAAGGCAGGTATAGAGACTAGAACCGATCTTTCATTTGGTTGTTACACAACTCAGATTCTCACAAGATAACAATATAATTTTTTGCAGACCTATCTTACATAATACTATTATGGTTGCAGTTACTTTATTAGGTCTTTGAGTAGCTCTACAGCATGTCAAGACATGGAATCTCCAGTTCAAACAATTAAACATTTTCAGCTCACCAAAAGCAACCACCACCAACAAAACATTGTACACTTACAGCATGCTATATTGCCTTATGCAAAGATAATACAAAAAAATAGTAATTTTGCCTGATATTTCTGGGACAGAGCCTTTTTTATATAATGCCTACATAGATTGACAATATAGTAGAAATAAAGGAAAAACCCACATATCCTGAATTGCTGAATTTTTTTTTTAATTTCTATCTGAAATATGAATTTCCCTAAGAGTTCTCTCTATAGAGAACATGCTTCCTTCCCACTATTTCTTATAATCACGTACAAGTCATTTCCCCACTATACTGTCTACTCATTTCATCAGATTCTACCCACAACGGTATCCTTTCATGCTCATCAATAAATCACGGTTTCCAGATAATTCACCTTTAATTCCTTAAAAAGTTTGGTATCTGGTATGCTGATACCTTTTCTAACACCACACTTAAACTATTTGGTGATTTCAATTTTCTATAAAGATGATCCTTTCCTCATTTTAGGTCTAAATTTTTGGCAGTCTCTACTAACATGCAGCTGACTTAACTAGTAACTCAGACATTGAGATCAATGGAAGGAAAAACCAATTAATTGGGGCAGCCATATTATCTGCTTATTGGTAGCAAGACCTAGTTCCAAAAATATATAGCTGAGTGTGGTGGTGCACGCCTGTGATCCCAGCTACCTGGGAAGCTGAGGCTGGGGACTACTTGAGTCTGTGGTATCCCAGGCAACATGAGCCTGTGGTTCCACAGGCAAAATTAATGAGGCCTAGTATTAAAAAATAATAATATAAACTCCATTGATTACAGTTCTAAACATGTGCCGTTATATCACATGCTCTTTCTTCAACATGCTGGAGACATTTCCATTTCATAATATTGGTACTTGCTGCCCCCTCACCCTAGAATTTCTCCCTGATAATCCTTTTCCAGCTAACCTGTTTTTTTTTTCTCCCTCTAGACTGTTTAATACTGTTTGAGAAAAAATCTAATGTTTGTCAAGTCTTATTTTATTTCCATTAGTATGCAAGTTCAGCAAGAGCTCACATGTATTTGTTGATATGTATTTTATTCTTACCATACATAGTAGGTGCTCAATAGTAGCTGACTGGATAATTTGAAACTCAGGATAAGAAAATATTAACTGAATGTAATTTCTAGTTCTATTATACCTTTTAACATAAGTCATTATGGGTATTTTTCTAATTAGCTTTATATTGACTATTTTTTGACTATTTTTATACAGTGTACAATGTTATTGCTCATAGAAAATTATAAAATAATTTACCCCTATTGTTCCTTCATGTTCCTTTTTTCTTTGTATTGTTTTATTGACTTATTTCCTAAAAAAACAACTGTGGCTGATTTGGGCATGTTAATATATTCAAGCATCCCACATCATTGTTTCTTTTAATAAAACAACAATATGACACATTGACACACACACAAAACACAGATAACAAAAATTATGTCTAATGAATTTCATACAATCCCCCCTCCCCCCCGGGATAGTAGGAGAATCTTGACCAAAAAATCAATATTTGGAATCTTTTTAGATCATTTTATTTTGAGACTACTACCTGCAAGTGCACAGAACAAGAGATCTGCCAAATATAATCAGGAGAAGAAAGGAGCTATTTTCTTACTGGCATTACTCCATGATAAAATTTAGTAGCATGACAGATCTCTAGATAGAATAAGTGCTCTGTCAAGCCTTACACACTGTCCAAGTAATACACAAACATATCTGTCCCCAGTAAGGCAATTGCAGCTGTAGGAATATTTTGAATATGTGTTTGCTTTGTTTTTTCACATTGCCTATCAATCACAAGCCACTGTGCTTGAATGTAAGCGATGTAGGCATCACTATTTTGTGTTTTTAGATTTTTTAGCCCTAGCAAAATGAAATGATTGATTTATACACATCTTAGTTTCTTTTCCAATTTTTAATAAATATGTTGTGAGTGTTGGATAATAATGGAGACTGAAATAGAAAATAAACAGGTCCTAGGAAATTGCTAAGTGTATTTTTTACTAAGTAACTCGAACATTGAGACCAATGGAAGGAAAAACCAATTAAGTGGGGCAGCCATATTATCTGCGTATTGATAGTGTGATCCTTATTGACTATTCTTTATAAAATAAAATGTAGGGGGTGGAGGATGAGGTTAAAGACAGAGATCATTGAACCATAAAAGTTCTCAACAATGGATGGGAACACTGAATGACAGCAGTTAGGAATGGAATTTTCAAGACCCGGCATCCATATCAGTTTCTCTCCGCTTGTGTCTGATTTCAACCTAATTACTGAAACACAGTGACTCTACTTTGCTTCATGAGAAGTTACAATGGCATCTTCCTTGTATTAGAAAAATACTATATTATATACTATATATGCCCTAAAGAGAATCTCCTTGGGTATGATATAACAAAAAATACAAGCTTGGAAAGTATTATGAAATATAATTTTTTTTCATTTTTTAATTTATTTTATTTTTTTTATTTATATGTAAATTTCACATCTTTGCAATCCCAGGGAATGAAATATAATATTTAAGAATGACAATTTATCATAATATTTATTATACTATTATATTATAATATAATGATACAATATATAATATAATTATAATACTACATTATAATTATATTTATTATATATAAAAGTATGTTAAACATTTTACAAACCTGCTAAATATATATATATATATATATATTTATGAGATCAGTAATACCATCAGAGATTTTCTAGACTTCTCAAATGAGGTAATAAATTTGAACCTTTTTGAAAATTGGTAAAGGTAAAATATTACTCTTGAATTCAGGAAAGCTTCATTTATATCACAATTGGCCCATTTGAGTGAGTCACTTAAACTCCAAGGACCCATAAAATGAAGAATTTGATCAATGATTACTAAGGTCACTTTTAAAAATTATCTGCCTATGAATCTGAAATAGAATCACAATAAATTATAGATGATTATAATAATGCAGGACATCTGTATTGTCAGCAAATGTTTTATTTTAGAGTATTTTAAGGAGTGGCATTCTCAGGCAAAGCATAGTGAATCAGTCCATTGGTGGTTAAGTAACTGCTTCCAATTATTCTTTATATGATACCTCAGAAACTCCAATTTTTGTTAACTCAAATCACCAAATTTCCAGTTCCAGAAAATGTATTATTAATTGCTCCAAACATCCCTAAAGTTGCTTTTTTCCTACATAATTTTTAATCTATGAGGTATAAAATATATATATATTCATATATGTGTGTGTATATATATATATATATATATATATATATATATATATGCTATGTGAAGAACAGAAAAAAATTAAGTTTGGTGTTTTTTTCTTGAAAGTCTCATCTCCAGAAGGCAGTGCTTCCAGGAACGGTTGCACACTGTCAGCTCATTTGTGTTGCCAGTGCCACCACCTCGTTCCCAGAAGAGCATCTGTGCATTTTTGGAGAGAATGCTATACTTCTGGGAAGGCAGCCCAGAACACACAAGATTCTGTGTCATTTTAGAAAGTCAGAGAAGGGACAATAAAATCTTCATTTGCTGCATTTTTTTTAATGTGCAGTTGTCAACCCTGAGATGAACAGCTGCAATATTCATCTATTCTAATTTGTAGATTTTTTAAAAATAAATTTTCTTTAAGAGTGAATATGTGGTTGTCTGTAGTTAATCCTCCAACCCTATACCCACTGTGCCTTCTTTTCACTATCAAAAGAATAATAGAAGTATTAACAATGACCAAAGGAGCTGCTGGTAGAGAGGTGAAATATAAAAGTCAAATGAAATTATATTTTCTCAACTTGAAGAGCAACTAAAATTATTAGAAGGGCTTTACAGACAACTTGTACATTTTATGAAAGCTATGTCTTACAGATAGGTCGTTGCTGTTCTAATATTTGGGCATTTATTTTGATGCACATTAGAAAAAATACAACCAAGATATCAAGCAGAAGATTTAATGAGTGCTTTGCTGCCTTAGAATACAGCTGTAGTAAACAAAAATACAGTAATCTTCATTGCTCTAACCAGGAATCACAGATATAGTGTTCAAAACGTCCAGAGGAGTTCAACTTTTTAATCAGTTTTACTACAATGGTTTACCAAGTATGAATAGTCAGATGATCTAACTAGGAAGCATTGATTTTCATACACTGAAATGTGTCATCTCAATGTTTTCATCACACTACTGAACCTCTATTTCAATAATATTAAGGCTGCCAATCATGCATAAATAAAGTATGATAACGCTTGTACTGTGTGTCTGTATATGTTGATTAATTCTCCACTGAACACTTTGGTTATTTGATTTAAGGAAGAGAATATTAGTGCATAAAAGTGTGAGTTATTTGAATATAAGGAATTAAAGGCATTAATTTAGTGATTAAAATGCTCAAAATAGTATCAAATGCATCTTGTAGTTAGTGAATTGTAACTATTACTGCTATTATTAGAACTACTACTTAAAAGTATTAGACTTGTGATAAAATCTGCATAAGTTTTCAGAAAGACAGACTCCTTAAATAACCTTAATTTTTTGTTAGTGTTGTAGAATAAAAGCTGAAAAGCAAATATTGAAAGTATTATGAAAATATATTTGAAATTTAAATTCTCATGAAACTGTAAACAAGAACCAAGCTAATTCCTCTAAGTTTGGAGATGTTCCCAAATTCTCATCTGACCTCAAGCACCACTGTGAAACTTCCAAAGAATAAAACAAAGTAGAAGAATATTTAAGCATTTTCAAATTTGTTAACACTAATTAGATAAAAATGCTAAAACTCAGAATACCCATTCATCATGCTTTATTTACTTGTAAGGCTTATATTTGCTGGAGTAACTTGTAATACACTTATTACAACTGCCCCTAAAAAGGTTTAAATAGCTAGCAGAGATAGACCAAGCAATGGAGCTAGTACAATGCATCTGTTAAGTAAATTCAATGTAAAATTAAAGCTAAAAACTAAGGCAGCAAATGTCATTCAAACTGTAATAAAATCTATCCTACCACTCTAAATAGATTTACTCTCTGATGTTGTGATTTCAGTTAGTATTTTGTATGTTATATATGAGCTAAATACTGTATCCATGGAGACCTTTTGTTGTGCCAATTTTTGCCAACTTGAGCAACTGGAGAGGAGATTTTAAAACTTATTAAGAACTTCATGGCATAGTCTGGAAGTGATTTATGGGGATAAGTACAAAGATCACTGAAGTCAGAGTTAGTGCCAAATCAGAACTTGCTCCACAGTCAAATGGTTTCACAGGAAGTAATGCTCTAAATCCTCCACCCACTAACCTCCTCCCCACTGTACCCCAGACATGACTGGAGAGCATATGTAAAGCTGTAAAAATCTCACTCATTGTTAACAAAAGGTCCCGAACTCTTACAAAGTTTTCTAATATTTGCCTGGAACTGGAAAATAAGTAATATTTTAATATTGAAATCTGTTTTCTTTTATGCTGTAAAACCTTCCCTTATTTTTACTGGAAACAAACAAGAAAATAATAAAGACTTGTTTTTTCAGTTGTAGTCTTTCTGAAGTAATGTTAGCTTGCAACACTGTATGCTAAATTGCAGATTCAGAGGCAGAGGTTTGCACCTCTTCAAATGTATGTCACAACACCACACCCATGACCCAGGCACCCATAGTGCTCCCCTAGACTTCACTGGACCCCTCACTTTTCCACACTCTGTCTCCTCATCTGCTAGCCTGAATTCTGCAATCAGATTTCTATAAACATTTTTTGTTTTGTTTTCTCTACTCCCTTGTTTTGTTTCTGCATATATTTTATTTTATTTTTGTTTCTATATATATATTTTAAAATATTTTATATAAATATTTATATATTTTTTATTTTTTTATTTATTTTTATATATTTATAATATATATATATATATATTTGTTTCTATATATATATATTTAACATATGACTTAAATCACCTGGTATTTACCTTTCTCCTTCTTATTTGGGTTACTAAAACCAAATTGTTAGGACAAGTTTATTGCTTGTCGTACTAATTAATCAATTCCCAAAACCTTTACTGAAATATAAAATTTGGAAACCAGCAAGAACATGTATTTCCTATGCAGATATCAATTCTGATTCTGAGAATTAATTTAATCAAAATAAGAATACCTTGATTTTATAAAAAATATTGTTAGCTTTAGTTCCCCTCCCCCCGCCAATGGTTAATGTACTTAATATGCTAATCCATACAGATTGTTTTCCAGATTTAAACAAAACCCAAAATACAGCCTTAATTAATCCTTAAAACATGTACTTATATCAGAATTCCATATGCAAGATCAACAAAACTCATTGATGGCAAAATCCAGGCATCAGTCATAAAGCTTTCATCACAGGCTATCTAATTTTATGTATTATAATGACCTTGTACTGCAAATCCATTTGCAATATTTGTTTAAAAGTATTTTTAACACTATAAAGTATTGTTAAAGGATAACAAGAAGCAAAAAAAAAAAAAACCTACACAGATGGTCACCCAATTTGGATATCACTTTTGTCTGGCTAAGAAATGCTTCCGTTACCTCTTGCTACAAATGTGAGAATATTTAACATATTCGGAAGAATAATAGAATATGCAGACTACCTCAGATGACATCTTGCAACAAAAATTTGTTACTCAAAGTCACTTACCTTATCTGATTTCTTTAACAGTTAATTCTCAGTACCAGAACTGATCACAAAAGAGTGAATTATAACTTTCTATAAATATATGGTTGTATATAACTATAGATTTATACTTATCTGTAACTATGTATTTCATTGAGGTTATTGAAATTAGCTATAATAAAAAGGAATGTGATTGTCCTGTCAAATAGTTTCATTTTAAAGTTTAATTAAATTTCAAAGAATCAAAACTTTGAAATAAAATATTTTCAAATATTTTTATTCTACTTTTTGAAAAGTTAATTTTAGGCATGTGATTGTTACATTGATTAAATGGACATTTTTTGAGGTTTTAAATCAAATATCCAAAATGGTTATTAAGTTTGATACAATAATGATAAAATATACTTAATGTTTTTTAGCAAATAGTACTAAGAGCAGTACAGATAGTAAATAAATTCAGAAAAATACATAGTTACTTAGTATAAATGACTTAACTTTGAAAGAAATCTTAACCTAAAATGTCTTACTGATAATTTAAATATTTTTACTTTATTTCTTTTGAAGATATTACTGAGTACTCACAAAGAAAAATCTAGTGTAATATATATCAAGTAGACAAAGAAACTGAATAACTAAACAGGCACAGGTTCACTCTAATATTTGTCTTCAAACAGATAAAATATGTTGAGAAGATCAGTTTTTTGGATAAAATTATAAGTCATATGAACCTGTGTTTTTAATTTATTAGTGATTTTATTAAAGTTAGTCTGCCAAGAAGAGCTCAGTAGTTCAGTTAAGGTACTATAACTATTATAAATAAAAATAGGTGCAATAATTAGTTTTCAAACATTTTATTTGTATTTTTATGCCATATGATGGTTACACTGTATTCTTTAGAAAGTGAAACTATGATTATATAAAGGCCTTGACAACATTTCCTTAGAAATTTAGAAATATTTCCAGTGTTGGAAATAATTGTTTCAGGAATTTTATACTCAAGTGACTTTTATTACATTTGGGTCCTGGACAGACTTCATTACTCAACCCACATCCCAACCTACACACCAAACGTGGCATCCGTTGTCAGGGCAGGCCTTGACAATAAAAGCAATACTCAAGGGCAAAGACACGTTTTGGCAGTGAAAGTCAGGGCCTTAATGCTTCAACAAAAAAAGACAACAGCTGAATAAACAGACAATGTTAAAAGAAATAGTAGAAAAAAAATTTGAAGCAATAGCCCCTGCTCATGGATTAGAAGCAAAAAAATTATTTAAGTCTTCATCTTACCCAAAGAAATATGCAAATTCAGTACAATTCCTACCAAAGTTTCAATGACATTCTTTAAGGAAATAGAATAAACATTACTATAATTCACATGGAAGAACAAAAGATGCTAAATAGCCAATGTAACCCCAATATAAAAGAAGAAAAGTGGTGATATCACACTCGTGGATTTCAAACTATAAAGTTTATAATAATCAAAAGGATATGCCTTTTTGATTTGAGTAAAATACATTCACAGGTCAATGAAAATAGGATTCAGAGCCCAGAAATAAGCATGCATGTAAATGGAAAGTAGCCAAGAGTATAAAGTAAGAAAGTAAAGCCTCTTTAACAAATATGAACAACTGCGTACAAAAGGGGAAAAAATGATCTAGTACTCCCTCATAATGCACAATAATTAATTCAGAATGGATTAAAGACATGATGTAAGACATAGAACTATAAAATACAATGATGAAGACACAGGCAAAATACTCCAAACAGTAAATTCAGTCATTTCTTCATGGATTTGTTTCCAATGGCAAAAAAAAAAAAAAAAAAAAAAAAAAAAAAAAAAAAAAAAAAAAAAAAAAAAAAAAAAAAAAAAAAAAAAAAAAAAAAAAAAAAAAAAAAAAAAAAAAAAAAAAAAAAAAAAAAAAAAAAAAAAAAAAAAAAAAAAAAAAAAAAAAAAAAAAAAAAAAAAAAAAAAAAAAAAAAAAAAAAAAACCAAGATAAATTTAAAGAAATAATATTAATATCAAACCAAAAATACTCTGCAAAGTTAAAGAAGCTGTCACCAAATTAAAAAACAAACAAACAAACAAAAAACCCTACTGTATGGATGAAGAGAAATAGTACACTAAAATGCAAATATAATAAACACAACTGAGATGTAAATACATGTATTTAACAAGGGGCAGAGTTGCTAAGTAGGTATTTTTCCAACGAAAACATATAGATGATCATTAGGCAGACAGAAAAATATTCAACATACCTATCATGAGAGAAAAACAAGTCAAATGTGCTATCATCTCACATTTGAGACAATGACTCATGTCAAAAAATCAAGAAGTAACAAATGTTCAAGAAACTGTATAGCAAGAGCAAAAGGCACACTTATACACTGTTGACAGGAATGCAAATTGTGGGATTCCTTATGGTACATAGCGTGGAGGTTTCGCCAAACAGCAAAAAAAAAAGCAGATTTGCCATATGATCAGTGAGTAATTCCACTCCTAGAAAGCTGCCCAAAGAATGCAAAGGCAATGATTTGAAACAATTTAAGCACGTCTGTATTTTTTGCAGTAATATTTATAATAGTCATTTATTTAAAACAACTAAAGAGATCATGGACAGAACACACACACACACACACACACACATACACACACACACACACAGGAATACTACTTGACAATAACAAGGATCAAATGATGCCATTCGTGACAACATGGATGGAACTGGGAGAATTATGTTTAATCCCAATGAGTCAGAGGATAAAAGCAAATATCATATGTTTACACATACCAGTGGCATATAAAGAAACAAAACAGGGTCAATTGAAACTAATCTAATAATAACAAGCCCTAGAAATCTCTGCAGAATTATGGTTATGGTAGAGTGGGATGGAAGGGTAAATACGTGGTTGGGGCCCAAAGGATGATGGTGGAGGACTATGGGTATCTAGTTATTTAAGATCAATTATTTCAAAGTAAATATTATTTTTATTTCACAATAGCATATTATTCAATTATTTCAAAGTAACATCATTTTTACTAAATGCGTTCCACTAAGCAAAGATTCTATATCCGGGGTTCTCCAGAAAAACAGAACTAATAGGAGATACATGGGAATATGTATTCCTAAGTGGAATTCTACTTTGACTAAAGTGACAGATAATTGATATGTTTCAGAGAGTATCATTGGGCCTATTTAACAAAAATAATATATTACTTTACTTTGAAGTAATTGTCCTTAGATAATAAAATTTGGTCACTTATAATTGAAAATAGCCCAATAGATATTCATTAAACAGTATATTCAGTAAATTCTAAGCTCCAGAAGTGAATGTTCTGTTAAAAATAAAGTGTTGAAAGTAATTTACCTGTTTTTAATACCATGCTAAATTCTGATTTTGTGTGTGTAATCATATATATATATATATATATATATATAGTAATTTATATTATGGTGGGAATAGCGGACTTGCTTATAGGCACTAAGGTAAAATTAATGTTACAGTCTTGAAAACAAAATTCATATAGCAATCTAACAGATTAGAAATTTAGATAATCTCCAAGTTGTAACTGAGTCAAATTTCTCTCTTCTTGAGGAAACTTGCTTTCAAGACCTTCAATTAATTAGATGAATCTGACCTACAATATGAAGTATAAAATGATTTAAAGTCTACTTATAGTCACCAAACACATCCACAAATTAACAGTTACATCTGGACTAGTGTTTGACAAATAGGTAGACACTTTTACCAAATCATGCTGATAGATAAAATTTAAGCCATCACAAAATCCATATTTTTTTACATAAAGTAAAAAAATAGCCCTTGAATATAAAGGATAGTTCAGATATGAAACTTTCAGAATACATTTTATTCTCACTAAATCTGTGTGGACAGGTTGGAAAATTGAGGAGTCATCAAAAATCATGTCTACTAGCAATCCATCATACATGAGGATGGCCCAATCTAAGGCTTAAGAAAATTTCTCTACTGTATTTATCATCAACTTCAGAAGCTACTTAGAACTCAACACTATCCTCTGAGTTCCATAACTGCTTAAGGGTATGAACTGTGATATGGTAGAATATTAGGTAATTATCTTTATCAAAATAGCTGATAAAAAATATAACAGGTAAATATGATGCTGGAAATGTGAAAAAAGGAAACTCTTGAGATCTTCTGAGAAATCTAACTACATTCACAAAATTTTCCCTTGAAATTACCCTGGGAAATTAATATAGCTTCCAACATATTCTTAATCTCTGGAACAGTAGTTGTCATTATTGAGTTATCAACATGAGCTAAGGATTTGGTGTATTTCTAATTCAGTTTTCTTTAATTTCAAGCACAATACTTAGGACATCCAGAGTAGCACTTAAGTAGAGATTTATTAAACAAATTCTGCATTTGCGACATAGAAGACATTCATGAGAATGCATTATCTGATTTATGAAAGGAAATATGATTATAAGCAGAAAACTTAAGGTTGACAGGTGCCCTACTGACCATGCTGTATGCAGCTACTTTAAAAACAAGCCAAAATGACATGTCATAATCAATCAAATTGATAACCCATTTTACACAGTTCTTTTATCATCAAAACCTACCTTGGATGTACAGGAAAAGCTGAAATCTGCACATGAATATAGTTACAGACTTTTATAGAATATAGTATACATTAAATATCCCAGAGTAGCACTGCATATGCTAACATAAGGATTAGCTCACACACAATCACAAATGAATTAAAATGACATAAAGTAAAAGTATGGCTTTAAAGGTAATTGCAGGACTTCTTACCTCTTTTAACAAAATTATTCTGAACTGAATTTGGTTTTTATTAAGAAAACACTTGACATTTCAATTCAAACTAGTATTTTTTCACTAAGAAAAACAATATTGTAAGGCAAATGCAATAGCAACATGCAACAGCAGTTTCCCTTTACTGCTGCGTAGAAATGATGACTCAAAAGTCAATAGCTATTTGACATTCTCAGTAGCATCTTCAAGCTGGCAGATTTGAACTTACTGAATGTCTGTTTTTAGTAAAATTGTAGGAGAGAACCTCTTTTTTTAGAGTGATCTGTTTTGTTTATTTTCAATATGGAATGAAAACAACATATGGGTTCTAGCAAAACAGTTGATGGACATACTTTTTTTTTTCAAAATGCCTAACATGAATTATTTATACTCACAGGGTCAGTTCAAATTTCAGAAGAGAGATTATCATCAGATCCTTGCCAGGAACACAGGTTTTAGATTTGATGACCCCCTCCTGCCCCTCTGATGATTGTTAAGGAGGTGAAAGAGTTTAGAGGTAGTTTGATTAGAAGACCAGGCATGAAGAACTCTTTGCTACAAGCATATGAATAGGGAATTTTACCCAGAGTTTTACTTGAAAAATGTGTGATGATGGATCTAGCTATTAACTTGCACTTTTATTTTACCACTATCTGTGGAAATTGTCTGTGGCACCTTTAGTTAGCCCCCTTTGTCCCCCCTTGAAAGAGTTTAGTATAAAACGGTCCTTTCCTCCAGTTTAGAATTCTTTTTCTTGGAAGGCAGGATAATAGAGACTTAGTGTGCATGTTTCCTTTGAATTCCCTTTATGCACATTTTTAACCTTGCAGTGAAAATGAACCACACATACACAACGCTGAGCCTGTCTTTTTTGCAATTTGAAATCACCAATTTGAATTACACATGTTAAGTTTGCTAGCTTTGGCTACTTGCCTCAGGGAATTATTGTTGAAAGACAATCTAAAACATTGACTGCAAAGAGTCATGTTCTCATATGATGGCAAATACTTTATATGCTAAATTCCTAGCTTTTTGACCATGTTTATGTTGACTCATACAATTCTGTTTGTTGTATATGATCTGTATAGAGGAAACAGATTGTTTCTTTTTTTAAAAATTTTACTGTGTACTCGTTAATCTATTTCTAAAGGTATTATGCTAATTATAACACTACCATTCACATTCAGAACTGAATTGCTCATTTTCAAGTTTTTCTTTTTTTTCAAATTGTAATCTGTTAATTACTTGTTTAATGGAGTGTGTAATTACCTACTTTAAGTTAGGAAACTGCTTCCATTTCAAAGAGAGAAACCTATTTTAGAAATGAAAGAATATAAATGCAATCCTTTCTGATACAGAATATAACTCCTTACCTCCCTTAATGGTCCTAAGTGAGAAAATGAGATTGAAAAACAACTCATTATATTTTCTCTTTAAATCTCTTTGCATACCATGGCAAATGTAGGTGAAATGTATGGCAAAAGCAACACATGTTCATTTAGCTACAGTTTTTGGAGTGATTTTACTCTCCATTTGTGCCATTTCAAAGATTAACCTCAAGAGTGGAAAAGAAAGCAGTGTGTTACATTTCGTTATTATTTTTTAAGTACTTGGCCAGAGGGAAAACAATAAAGTATATGATAAATCGTGTGGAACGTTTAGGAAATGCAAGAATAATGAGTAGTGCAACTGAAGTTTTGGGCTTATACATGATTTTTGTGGTTTAGATGGGTGGTTTAAATCTAAGAAACAGATAATTAGAATGCTCTTGTGACAAATACAAGGAAACTGAGTCTAACAGATAAGCACAATTGGTAATTGCCACTCAAGCAGAAGTCCAGGTTCAATACTCTAAGTCATTGTTTCCAAACAAGTTCTTAGGTACTATAATAGAAATAACTGGTTTTCTATATCAAGAAATAAGTGATTTATTCAGTTTAATAATGAACACTACCCTGATGGTCTTTAATGTCAGTAAATAGAAACTACTCAGAAGAGATCTTGATAGAAAAATCTCCATATTGTTCTCTTTCTTTGCACTATCTCTATTTGGTTTTGAAATTAGTGTAATGTTTGCTTCATAGAATGTATTTGGTAGCTTTCCTTCTTTTTCAAATTTTTGAAAGAGTTTTAATAGTGCTGGTGTTCCTCTTAGAATGTTTGGTAGAATTCATTTGTGAAACTATCTGAACCTAGGCTCTTGTTTTTAAGGAGAATTCTGATGATTGCCTCAATTTAACTGCTTGTGATTGACCTGTTAAGTTCTCTATTTCTCCTTTGTTCAATTTTGGATGACTGTATTGTTCTAGGAATTTGCCCATCTCTTCCAGGTTGTTGTATTTGTTTGTGAATAGATGGTCGTAGTAGTCTCTATCTTTTGAATTTCTGCTGGGTGTGTTGTGATATCTTACTTTTTGTTTATGATCCTGTTTGAGTTTTATCTCTTCTTTTCTTTGTAAACCTTGCAAGGAGTTTATCTATTTTATTTATTTTTTTCAAAGAAACAGATTTTGGTTTTGTTTATCTACTTGATGGTCTTTTTGGTTTCTATTTCATCTGTCTCTGCTTTTATTTTTGTTATTTCTTGACTTCTGCTGGGTTTTGGACTTTTTGTTGCTCTTTTTTAGGTCCTTAAGTTGGGAGATTGGACCAATCTCTCTAATGAACACAGATGCAAAATTCTACACAAAATCCTGGCAAACCAAATTCAACATTGCGTAAAAAGAATTATTCATCATGACCAAGTGGGATTCATCCCAGGGGCATAGAGACGATTGATTCAACATCAGAAAATCAATCAACATAATCCATCACATCAACAAAGAGAAAAACAAAAACCATATGATCATATCAATAGATGCAGAAAAGACATTCGATAAAGTTCAGCATCTTTTCATGATGAAAGCCCTGGAAAAAAACTGGTATAAAAGGAACATACCTCAACATAATAAAAGTTATATATGACAAAACCACAGCAAATATCATCCTTAAAGGAGAAAAACAAATAATTTCAATGAAGGTCTGGAACCAGGCAAAGATGCCCACTCTCTCTACTCCTTTTAAACATAGTTCTCAAAATCCTAGCTAGGGCAATAAGACAAGAGAAAGACATAAAAGGAAATAGGGAAAGAAGATATAAAGTTATCATTATACATTTTCTATGTAGAGAACCCAAAAAAACTGACAGATAAGCTAATTGAAATAATAAATCAATTCAGTAAAGTAGCCAGATGCAAAATCAATAGACAAAAATCAATAGCATTCATATATGCAAAGAATCAGAAGAAGAATAAATAAAAAAAAACACTCAATTTATCATCATACAAAAGAAAATTAAATACTTGGGAATAAACCTAACAAAAGAAGTAAAAGACCTATACAAAGAAAACTATAAAACATTCTCAAAAGAAAAAGATGTCAAAAAATGGAAACACATTCCCTGTTCATGAATTGGAAGAATCAACATTATCAAAATGGCCATATTACCAAAGACAATCCACAGATTAATGCAATTCCAATAAAGATCCCAATGACATACTTTAAAGAGATAGAATAAAAATTATTGAAATTCATATGTAAAAACAAAAGACCCTGAATGGCCAAAACTCTCTTGACAAAGAATGGAGGTATTACCAATCCACACTTCAAACAATACTACAAAGCAGTAACACTTGAAACATCATGGCACTATTACAGAAACAGACAAACAGACCAATGGATCAGAATTGAATACCCAGAAATAAAACCACACATATATAATCAACTAATCTTTGACAAAGGGGCAAAAAACTTACACTGGAACAGGAATAGCCTCTTTAGAATGGATGAAAGGCTTGGACATGAGACCTGTAACCATAAAATACATAGAGGAAAACCTGGGCGAATCCCTTCATGAATTTCACCTCAGAAATACATTTGGGTAAACAACTACAGCTGGCAAAAAAATGAAGGAAAACAAACATCTGGGACTATATCAAACTAAAAAATTTCTGTACAGCAAGAGACAATAAACAAAACAAAAAGAAACCCAACTGCCTGGGAGAAAAATTTTGCCCTCCAGACAAGTGACAAAGGTCTGATAACAAAGATCCACAAAAAGCTCCTACAGTTCAACAAAAACAAAGCAAAAAACCCAATCAAAAAATGGGGAGAAGAACTAAAAAGACACTTTACCAAAAAGGAGATACAGATGGCTAGTAGGCATATGAAAGAATGCTTCACATCACTAATAATCAGGAAAATGCAAATTAAAACCACGCTGAGATACCATCTTACACCAGTAAGAATGGCCCATGTAAATAAACGGACAAGTGTTAGTGCTGATGTGGAGAAAAAGGAACTCTTACACTGCTGGTGGAAGTGCAAATTGGTCCAGCCAGCTTAGAAAACTATGGAAGACTGTGTGGAGGACCCTCAAACAATTGAAAGTGGAATTACCATTTGGCCCTGTTAGGAGTCACATGTAGAATGAAGAAGAAATTGAGACAGAAGAGATGGATAGTGATCTGTGAGGTTAGCCCACAGAACGGGGATCCTGGGAAGCATGTCCAGGTCCAACTTTAACAAAGTCAAGATGCCACATACATATCCCAGCCAGGAAATGTTACAATGATGTAATGAGGAAATAGCAAAGTGTATGTGACATGTAGCAGGGAGGATGTGAGGATGCAGGATAACAGGAGAATTAACCTTGCAACAGTCATCACTACAGGTCATAAGTCTCTTGGGAAATTCCAAAGATTATTAGGAAGCTGGATTACACATGAGAGATGTGCTATTGCCCATCCTCTAGTGTGCCAAGTGGCCTAGAGAGATAGGAGGTATTCTTCTTATCTGAAGTTCCATCTCTCTACCTGCTTCCACATTCCACATGATCCAGCAATACCACTGCTGGGAATGTACCCAGAGGACATGAAAACACAAATTCAAAAGGACACATGTACGCCATATGTTTATTGTAACTCTGTTTACAATTGCCAAGATTTGGAAACAAACCAAATGCCCCAAAACGGACTATTAGCTGAAAAAAATGTGGTATATATACACGATGGGATACTATGCATCAATCAAGGAAGACAAACATGTCATTTGCAGCAACATGGGTGGAAGCATAGGTGGAACTAGAATGACTCATATTAGCAGAAATAAGCCAAGAAGAAAAAGGATGGTCTCATTTATATGATGGGTATAGGGATAAACAAACAAATGAATAAGAAAAATTAGAAATAACCAATGGGGC
This sequence comes from Uropsilus gracilis, assembly GCA_004024945.1. Lineage (NCBI taxonomy): Eukaryota > Metazoa > Chordata > Mammalia > Eulipotyphla > Talpidae > Uropsilus > Uropsilus gracilis. The sequence goes on along the minus strand of PVHY01001846.1, from coordinate 80,710 downwards.
TAAACAATGGAGCGAGAGAGGAGGAGGGAGAAGGTGGGGGAGGCGAAGGGCACAAAAGAGCAGGATGGTTAACAGGTGTTAGGGAATGGGAGAGCTCTGGGAAACACAATAATGTAATATAAATATAAACACACATATATGTGCAAAATTTTTTAAAAAATAAATTAAATTAAAAAAAACAGCCATCGCAGAGATAGCTGACATTCTCTGTGGATATCTCTTCTATCCTATTCCCCATTATACATTCCCAGAAACAATGATCAGTACACTGGATTTGATGTTCATCATTCCTGTGGTATTTGAAACTTAAATCACACATCAGTAAATAATATATTATTTTGCATGGTTTATAATTTTGTAATTATGGCATTGTAATATGTATACCTATCTGTAACTTTTCTTCCCACCAAGAAATTAAAAAAAAGAAAAATCTCCATATTGGATGATCAAAGAAGTAATATGTGGGGATTCTTCTTCCTGAAAATGTTAGTAATATAATATGGACAGAAAGGTTTGGGAGAGAGGGAGGGAGGGAGAGAGGGAGGGAGGGAGAGAGAGGCGGGGGAGAATGTATGTATTTGAGAACAGGGGACAGAGAATGACTTAAGGTCATTCACAACATTCCTACCCCGCCAAATAATTGGCAAAACTGATCAGAGTCATTTTTTTTTCAGAGACTTACAGAATTTTTAAGGAAATGTTTAATCAAGGGAAAAAATACAACTAAATCTTAGTATGGTCGAGGTGTCTGGTGTTAGGATTTCTCTGTTTCTAGATCCTCTTTTCAGGTCTTCAGAAGCTTTGATCACTACAACAAATTGTTGGTAGACATCCCATTGCATTGTTGAAATTCAGTAAGAGTAGGAGAAGAAAAGGCACAGAGCCCCTTCAAAGTTTTAGTCCCAGAGGTTCATTGACTCTATGATGGATCTCAGGAGTATTCTATATGAGAGGTTATTTTTATTTGACTTTCTCTGTGAAAACTCATTTTTTTCTAAAGCTGTTCATTGAAAAGACCTAATAGCCCTGTCTACCTATGGTAAAAATCTAGGTAGTAGATAATAGTTGGTGCCAACAATGAGATGACCAACATGCTTAAAATGAAAAATGGGTGTGAAATGCCCATAAGGGGCTGAAATAAACTCCAATATATTGCAAGCAACTAGCAGGATGTACACATGTTTAGTGTCTTTCAGATGACTGGGTAAAACCTGAGTTGGATCTAACTTCTTAACCCTGGCTGATCTTGAGACTCTGAGGAAACATGGTGAAAATAAAATAGGGTTGTCAACTGGCTTTTGACGTATGTACTGACATGTGCAAAGATTCTTCCAGCAAGATCAGAAGATATGTTTTGACAATATGTTTACTTGTTCAATAATTTCAGCTAACTAGAAACTCAGGAGTCACATATGACAAAGAATACAAATTAGAAAGAATTAGTTCAGGCATGTTAAGACTCAAAAAGAATGAAAGCAAGCTTAAAAGCCACAAAAGATCCTGAAGAGTAAAAGGCAATTGATTTACAAAACTGTCACATCATATTATTGAATTTCAGATTGACTGTGTATATGACATGAAAGTAAGAAAGTTAGGATTACTATAAAAAATTTGTTACAATATATCCACCATACCATAGTATTGGGTATCTTAGCCAAAGCAATTAAAGAAAAAAAGTATAAAGGAATTCAAATTGAAATGGAAGAAGTAAAATTATTACTGTTTACAAATGCCATGATAATATATCAGAAACTTTTGAAAAACTCCAGAAAAATCTATTAAAATTAATAATGAATAAAGAAAACTGGAAGGTTACCAATAATATACAAACATGTTGCACTTCTATAAACAAAAGTGAGTAGGAAATCAGAAAAACAATTCCATGGACAACATTAAAAACAAATATAATTTATATATAAATTATCTGTATAGTGATAAATTTAAAGTAAAAGACCTGTGTTGGCAAAAATTTTAAGATGCTATTGTAAGAGAGAAAGAGACAAAGAGATGGAAACATATGTCATGCTAATCGATTAGAAAGGAATTAACATTAAAAGTTCTATATTACCTAAAGCAATCTCTATTAAAATTTCATGAGTATTCTTCACAAAACAATTATGAAATTTATTTGGAACAATAAAAGCTCAAGAAACAACACTCACTTCAGAGAAAAACAGAACAAAAATAGGTCTCTCTGGCCTTAAATTACACACTTAGAGAAAAATGTATAAGAATAATTAAAATAGCTTGATATTGAAATAAAATTCACACAGATCAATGGAAAATAATTGAGAATTCAGACATAGAAACACACATATATGTCCAAGTACTTTATCACAAAAGGTTAGAGCTTACAAATGAATATAGAAAACCTCCTTAATTAAGTGGTGCTGAGAAACTAGACAGCCCCATATAAAACCAAAACTAGACCACTAAATAACACCATACACAAAAAAGTAATTCAAAATGGATTAAAGACGAGGATGCAAAACCTGAAAAAGTAAAAAAAAAAAAAAATGAAAACATAGGTATTAGTTCTTGACACCAATCTTAGAAATGTGTGTGGGAACTTGGCTCCACTGGCAAAGGAAACATTAAAAATAAGCAAAGCTAAAAAGCTTCTGCAGAGAAACTTATATCAAAACAAAAATAGATGCTACTGAATAATAGACGATACGTTTACATCATATCGACAACAGATTACTATATAACAAAGCAAAAAAGCAGCAATTATAAAAACCAACTATTAAAAATGATGGACAGAAGATCTGAACAGCTATTTCTCCAACAAAAACATATAGAAGCCAACAGGAACATAAAAAGTTTTCCATCTCTTATTATGTAAATATAATAACATAAAACAATGTGCTATCATCTCACACCTGTGAGGATAGTACCCGAAAGAAACAAAAAGTTTTGAGATGATATGCTGAGGCAAAAATCAGTGTACAGTCTTTTCTTTTTTAATAGTGATATGAAAACCTTTTTCCTTTTTTTAATAATTAATATTTTTATTTTTGGATTTTGTACAATACATGATTGCATAAATTGTTGATCCCCAAGGGATTACCCCACCCCACCATGCCATCTCTGGTCTCTTTATCTCCTTTCTTTTTGTTGTTTGTCCATGTTTAACCCTTTAGTCTTTTGTCTTATTTTTAAACTTCATTGGCCATTCTGAGTGCCTTTTGCTTGTATCCATACTTCTTGTTTCTTGCAGGCTGTTCCTTCTGTTGTTTTCTGCCTCATTTTGCAGCTCTATCCCATTATGTTTCAGGTCTTTGGCTTTGGGGACCTGACTCCCAGTCTTATGTTTTCATAGAGTTGCTCCTTGATGGGGACAGCCATCGGCTGATGGCAAATCTAGTCTCCTTTTTAGGAGCTTTGCTGTTCAGGATACATTCCTGATGAGAAAGAAAGCTGGTGCAAACATTATTAAAGGCAGTATGGATACCTTAAAAATTTTCAAATAGCAATTTGATAGGAGACAATGTTATCACTTCTGAGTATTTACTCAAAATATATATATATAAATAAATAATTCAAAAAGTTATATGTACCTCTGTATCAATGGTTACATCAACCTGTAACTGAAAATAATCTAATTATATCCATTGGTTAATTAATGAAGATATGCAATATATACAATGGAACACAGTTCAGCTATTAATAAAAATTTAAATCCTGCAATTTGCATTGATATGGATGGATTACACTTAATGAAAAAAGCCAAAGATAATTTTACTCATATGCTGTATATAAACACATGAAGTCAATAAAAATCAGCTTAGTGATGAGTAGGAAGAGAGAGGACAAGGTTTGGGGAAAATCCAGGAGGAATGGAAATAAAAATTTTATGTTTTAGAAATAACCTTTATGTGGTTTATACACATGTTTATTCACAAAAATGCACATCCAAATTGCATGTAATATTGCAGCACAATACTTCAATTAAAAAAAAAAAACAAATGAGAAGCTGCCTTATGCTCTTAGATGTTAGGAGAAGGCAATTCAAAGTCTTACTGAATGATAGTTCATACCCACTTGAATGGCTATAACCAAAAGAATGAACAATAACATGTGTCATTGAGTATGTAAATTAATGGGAATGTTGGAACATGGTTTGGAGAATAAAATTCATACAATCACTCAGGGCGATGTTTTGGCAGTCCTTTAAAATGATAAACAGTTGTTATGTCTAGCGATTCTGTTCTTAGATATATGCCTAAGAGAATTAAAGATACATGTTCAGGCAAAAATTTTCATATGAATGTACACAGAAAAATTATTAGCTAAAAAAAGATGAATAAGTGGCAACACAGATGTCCATTGACTGGTACATGGAAAAATAAATTTATTTAACCAGTAATAGAAGAGTGTTTGGCTATAAAGGGGGATGGAATGCTGTTAATACCAAAACTTGAAAGCCTTGTGAACATTATGGTAAGGGAAAGACACAAAGAGTTACAAATATTTTTATTAAACACACAATATATATTCAGAATCATTTAATGTTTTTTTAAGAATTGGAAGAGTGACATGGTAATTTTTTTTGTTGCTGTAATGAAAATTTTATAGTAAGATGTAGTTATATGACTTGTGGATATATTAAAGATAATTGAATTCTAACTATAATGACATCAGTTTTATGATAAGTAAACTATGTATCAATTAAGGGCTCCCTAAAACTATGATCACTGTGAATTGTAGTATACTTCACCTAATCTTGGCAAAATTATATGCTTCATAAGGAAATTAAAAGACCTTTTTTCCCATAAAAATATTTCATGATGAGATATATATTTTCCTCTAGCTATATTGATTGCATTTGCTGATTTATTTCATCGATATTTGTTATTAAAATGACACTTCTCTTGTTTGAGCAGTTATAAGTTTTATAAAATAAAAGAGATAAGTTCTTCTGCAAAGTTTGCAGAATAGGTCAGACTATCTCCTCTGATTTTATTATGTTGAATTAAAATATATAACAGTTTGAAGAAATGATTTTGATTAATTATTAGTAGTCACAAAGTCTTTTATAGAAAGAAAAGCATTTCTTGTTTTAATGAATTTCTTTTGTTGTAGCTAATCATATCTCCTGTTATACATATTTTGTTTTACTTGAATATTTGTAATGAATGTTGCATTCATTGTTCATTGAGAACTTCAATAACTTTCTACATTTTGGTTTATGTCAGATTATGAGGCACAGGCACATACTGTATTAAATAAACTATGTTTTCCCTTGATAATTGGTTCCAATACAATTCTATCATCTCTTCTATTATATATCTATTTAATAGTTACTTTTGTAATTGGATGTTATCTTTTCAATTCCTTTTCGTTTCAGCTATTGATTTTTTTATACTTTTGTTAGAGTTCAGACTGTGGGACAACCCTGAATACCTAAAATGTATACGTTCTAAGTGGGTTCTGCTATCTGTCATAAAGATAAAGCACACTCAGTGGAAAAGAACTTTAATGGGGTGGTATATATAGAAAAGAAAGGACATTACTGCCCCAATAAAACCCCCACAGTTACCCATTCTTTTGTGGGTAAATGTCTAGTCAAACAAGATTAGTTTGAAGTCATGCTGTACAGGCTTGAACTAAGGCACCATATCACAGGGAATCATAGAAATGAGAAGAAAGGAGTCAGGCAAAACTGGGAAGTAATAAAATTAAGTAAATCAAGGTAGTGACTATGATTGTCAGCCTCACATGGGTCTCACACCCAAGTGTCTTCACATATCTCCATTACACATCTCATTCTAAGTCTGCCAAGTTTCTGGTACAAATTCAAAGCTGAGACTCAAGCTGAGACTCAAGCACAAGTTCTTCACAGTCTCGGCAATACATGCTCCTTCCCAATCTCCTTCAGCTTCACCTGTCTACTCTCTTCACTTGTCCACTCATGAGGGCCTGAGGTAGAGCAGGGAACTGGAAACATCCTCTTTACAGGGACTATACTCTGTAACACTTTCATTACTATATTTCATTGTATTATAATATTCCCTGAAATTCCATAAATGTATTTTTTTTTGTTTTTAAAATCAAGCAATGGCAATTTTATTAATAGAAGCTAAAACGATTACTATGACTAGACAATTGTCTGATTATGTGAATGAACAGGTAACGATATCAACAGCAAACTTATTTGATAGTATCTGATGTTCTATTTGATAGGAAATATGCTTAATATTCTAAGGTAGTAGCAAAAAGAGCTTTTATTTTATTGACAGGAATAAATAAGCACAGGAAGAAGTGATGGTGGGGAGTAGAATGAAGGATGAAGTGACAAAGTAGAGTATATTTTACCCTGAGGCTCATTTATTGCCAGGAAGGGGCTGCTGGCCACAGAGTATTGAATGCTGGTTGAAAAACCTCGAAAAGGTGGAACTAATTTAATCAAAGTTTGGCTCCTAAGTATTCTATTCTGACTGATGAGTATAGACTAGCCACTTAGCTTGCTTTTTATGAGGCAAATAACTGGAATCTGAAAAATCTGTGTTTGGCTTTGCTATTGACAAGCCAGTAAGTCATCTGTGAGTATATTGAAGTCACACTGAGATGCCCTGTTTCTTCACAGTAAGAAGCTGGGGGGAGGAATGAGCAGGTTAGTGATTTCTTAAGCATTAAATGACTGTATCCCAGGAACACAAATTTCAGATGAGATCCAGCACTGCTAAATAGAACAACAGTATATAACACACTAAAGATCATAGGTAGGTGGGTAGGTAGATATAAAATAATTCTCCCCCATTCTTTGATGTTATAACTATAAAGTCCCAATTAAAGTCCCAAGACTTTAATTTCCTTGGTGATTACAGAAAGTATTCATCACCTTTTTGCCAGTTTTAATGATTCTGGTAAAACTAATGTCTTGACTAAACTTTCCCAGTCTTTTATAGTTTAAATGAATAGGTGATTTGTAATGTGCTTTCCCAGGAAAATGTTTTATATTTTGTCAATGCTATATTATATTTCCTTTACTTTCTTGTTCAGTCTCTGTAAGAACCTCCCATTCCAAAAGGAGAAGTTATTTGGTAAAAAACCTGGCAAATACATCACAGGGAAATCATAAATACAATATTACATGTGCATCTATTTCATTTTTGTAAGAAAAGATCATAGGATTTCAAAAGATACTCAAAAACATGTCAAGACGTTGCCTTTGGCTTTACAGATTATGACAACAGGAATGTTTTCACTTGTGAAATAATTACATTCTGATGGAAAATAATCAATTGGCATTTCAGTGTTGTAAATCAATCTAATAAACTTAATTACCATGAGCCTGCCTTTGAAAATATGGCTATGTTTTCAATTCATCTACACTTTCACATTTAGTTCTTCTAAAACAAATTTTAAGCTCAAGAAATTTTCCTTTTAAAATCACCAAAGTAAACAATTCTCTGAGTCTAAAACTACTGGTGTCAGTATATAGCCTTTAGTTCAACTGTGTTGAATGCAGGCATTTTTTTTTTAAAACTGGATTCTTATAGTTTAAATCACAAAAAGATGAGCCTGACAAGTTGCAGTACCAATAATCTGCTTAATAAGCAGAGCAGTTGAGAGCTGCAATTGCATATCATAGAAGGAAATTATTAATTTTCATAATGTCACAAATGCATAAACAATTTTCACAATGATTTGCAGATAGATGGTTAAGAAGAAACCAACATTTACATTTACTGAAAATACAGTATTTGCAATAGTTTTGCTATATGGAACTTGTACATACTCTTAAAAGTAAATATTGTTGGTTTAGATGTTTATACTTACAAGATTTCTTTATAAATGGAAACATCTGTTCATGAGCCATCACCAAATGCATTCAGAGAGTAATCAAAACTAGTTTCACTGCTCTGAAGTAAGGATTTCTGCACCCATGGAAATTAAGAATGCTTGCTCTGGTAAGGGAACTACTGTTTGGGTGAAATGTTTTCCATTTATATAGATGGAAACCAGTCTTCTGAATTTAAAATGGAATCACAAATTTTAGCTTGAATTTTAATGAGAAAGCAAAGACAAGACGCTAACTCAAGAACACTCTTTTATATATAGATACAGGTATTCAATATTGTTTATTATATATATGTCTTAAGTATTTATATATCATGCATACATATTTTATATCCATTTCATATATAAATCAATTGACTATATATAAATTATGTATTTCATATGTGATGGAATTTACTATGGATGCCTAAGTTTGTAAATAGTACAGGTATACAGATTTGGGGTCACAAATAAATGAAATAAACAAAGCAAATTTATGCTAAACTTCAGAATCTAACAGTATTCTAGAGCAAAATCCAGAAAGAAAATGAATAGTCACTATGCTCTTTTTAAACTTAAATGATTATATGTACATAGGTAACCAACCATTAAGTGAATTAGCAAAAGCTATATGTCTATTTCTTTGTATTGGGAGAAAGAAGAAAATACTACTGTCAATAAAACCACTGTTAAAAATTGGAGAATAGAAAAAAATATATTGGTGAAAACTATAAACATGACACAAATTCAGTGTAAGAAGTGAAATTTTCTCTATTCTGTAAAGACAGAAATTTATTCACAAAACACAAAAATACATGAACTGAATTTGGGAACTGTTAGCTCATTTGATGACCTAGTCATTAAGTATAAGAACAAGTAAAAAGTGTTTCTGTAGATTAAAAATATAAAATACTGACAATACCTATATTTTGATATTTTATTCTGAAAATCAAAAAATAATTGAGAAATTATTTTTCACAGAATATAATTATATAAAATGGGTATACAAGATTATGATCATATGTTTATTTTTAATTAAGTCAGATTAGTAATAAGTTTACAATTTCATTCATATCCCAAATTATTGTTATCTAAATCAAGGGGTTTATCACTTGGCATGTGTCAGTCAATGATCAAACCAAGTAGGTGATACTTGTGGTAATATCAGCTTTATTACTTAAATAAGGAAATATGTATTCAAATCACTATCTCTCGTCCTAAAGGGAATCAGAATCTTCACAAGACTAGGGGGCATTTGCTCAGGAGTAAGGTGGAATGTCCAGAAAATTGCTTGCTAATCACATCTGGCCTCTATTGTTTTGCATGTGCAAAAAGTAGCAGATCAGCTCCCCCTTGGACAGTGATATTATTATGCAAATTACTGAGTGAACCTGAAGTAATTTTAGGTCACAAAGGGTTCTTCTTCCCATTGCTTTAGGACTTAACATCTGGGCCATAAAGAGTAGTACCCTAGCCCTCACTCAACAGCCCTAATTAGCTTTAAGGGCTTTTCCTTACAAAGCAAGTCAGCTTGTCAGCCTCTTACCTCCCCTGTCACACTCTTCCTTTATGATGGCTAATTTGTGAGTAATTTTGTTGAAGAGAGATTTAAAGAGGAATTGAGATTTATATATGAACATACATGCATTTATTTAAAAATTGCATATTATTACATTAAAATACTTGGAATCTTCTAAACATGTATCTTAGGGAAATAAAAATGAAGTAATAGTAAGCTAAAAATTTGTTCCTCAAATGTTATCTGAAAAGGCTCTAAAGTGATTCAGCTCTTTCCCAGATGATCTTAAGATAAAATTCCTGTGATAGTTGGTACATTAACTGAATTACAAGTGGTATTTAAAAATATTTGGGTAATTCTGAATTTTTGATGGTTTCACAATATAAAGTCAATGTTAACTCCTACACAAACACACACACATACACACTCATGCAAGTGGCATCAGAATTGTCTTTATATTCTTTATCTGCAAGCTCACCTATCAAAGTTTTCTTTAAAGGTAATAAAGCAAAATTCTTAGATTATTATTTTTATTTTTAATTAATTAATTAATCTATTTATTTATTTTCAGAATTCTACTTCCTTGCCCTGAAGAGTAATTCCTACTTAGTCTCTACTGGACTAATAATAAAATGGTTATCTGTGAAAACACTTTCCATATGAACTTAATATACAGTCTTAAAATTTGTATACAGTAAAATTTATTACAGTGTAACATACATTTCTGAGTTTTGTTATATCACTAGAACTACATAATGAAGACAATTAAAACAAAGATTAGTTCCATGACTGCAAAAAGCTTTACCAAGCTGTCCATTTATAATCTACTTTCCCCCTTCACCTGTGAAAATCAAGGCTCTGTTTTCAGATCTGTAGTTTGCTGCAGTTTTTTTTTTTTTTTTTTCAGAATGGTATAAATATAGGCAGGTAGTGCAACAACTTATAACCTTTGAGACTAGCTTCTTTTATTTGGTATAAGGTCTTTGAGATTCATCTACATTGTTGCATGTATCAAAAATTCTTTTTTATTACTACATAGTACTTCATTATGTGAAGGTACCATCATTTGTCCACTTACCAATTAAAAATTAGTTGAGTTGATTCAGTGTTCATTGAATATGAATAAACTGATACAAACAAACAAGCAGATTTGGAAGCCTAACCAACCATTGAGCTTTGTGACTCTGCCCCTGGCTGTGCCTTTGAAAAGGGATTTTTAAAATTATAAAACATGCATGTGATACTCTATAAAGAGTCTGTGTGCACTTAAATACATTTGCAAAATACCTTAAAGTAACTGAAAGGAATCATATAAACCTTTATATGGAAACTTGAAGGGGGGTTGGAGTTGTAAAGAAATCAGGAGGAATAGTATTTATGTAATATTCTACATTAAAGGACAAGTTACCCATGCCATCTATGAAGAATAATCTTACAATGTACATTTAAATACATATATAGAGAGGATAAAGACATTTTTGAATATAAGTATCTCTGAATATTAATAAAGTTTACAATTGGCAATGTAAATATGAATATTATTAAGGACAATTGTGTACCCTGAAATTCTGGTACCTAAGAATGTGACTGTACTAAAGTCTGGACTTTAAAAGATATGATTAATGTTAAAGCAATTCCTTGGGGGCTCTGCTCTTAGAAGAAGAGAAGATTAAAAGACAGGAGAGAAACCTAGCATGCCAAAGGAAGTCATGTGAGGACATTACAAGAAAGCTGCCATCTCCATTGGCAAGCAAGGAGCCGGGCTTCCAGAAAAACCATGCCAACTAGTACCTAGCTCTTGAATGTGTAGCCTCCAGAGTTGTAAAGAAATACATTTCTGTTATTTAACCATGCAGTGTGTGGTAATGAAATATTTCTGTTATTGTAGTCCATTAAAATAATATGGATTTCTACCTTCATATTTGAATGCTTCTGAAGGGAACCCTGACACTCTTTCAGGATGCTTGTGGGGTCATACAAAAGCATTATCCTTCTAATACTTGCTATAATGGCAAAAAGTAACCAAGTGCAAACCTCTGGTACCTCAGTATCAACTAAGACAGCCAGGTGATCAACAACTATACAAATATGAATGATGTACAAAATAAAAATCAATTAGTAGATCCTTAAAAATGTTCATGGGGATTTAAATACAGAAACTTTGATGGTTATAAGCTACACAAATTAAAGTCATTTGCATAAGTATAAGAGATTATGAGATCAAAATGTTTGAGGACTACTCACTGAAGGACTATTTTAGTGGGGAGACACTACAAACACAGTTTGTAAATTTGATATTTCAGTACTTCTGTTTTAACTATATTTCCATTTAGAATTTGTACGTATTACAAGTGGTTATACTCTGTACGTCATTTTCACCCAGTCAGCAGGTACTGCATAATTCCAGGTGATGGGGATATAGCAGGGAAAACAAGACAATCAGAAAAAGTCCTGCTTTCATTGATCCTGTGTATCAGTAGAATAGATAAAAGCATATAAATACAAAATAATTCACATTATAATTTAAATTTGCTTTTTTATATTAAATAATTTATATTAAATAATATTTATATTAAATAATTTTTATATAAGTAATTTATTTATATATAAATTTCACATCTTTGTAATCCCTGGGGTTCTCCCACCACCTTCCCTCCCAGACAATTCCCACCCTCTCCCCCCACTCTAAATTGAGTACTTCAGTTTGGTTGTTAGCTTGTTTTGAGTTTTCCTCATGTCTTTTGGTTTATTTTTCTTATGTCCCATATATTAGTGAAATCATTTGGTTTCTGTCTTTTTCTTTCTGACTTGTTTCTACTTATATGATTTCTTCTAAGTACATCCATGCTATAATAAAACTGGGACTACATCAAACTAAAAAGCTTCTGTATAGCAAGAGACAACAGAGAAAACAAAAAGAAACCCAATTGAGTGGGAAAAAAATTTGCCCTCCATATCAGTGATAAGGGTCTGATAACAAAAATACACAAACTCACACAACTTAACAAAAACAAAGAAAAATAAAACCGTTAAAAAATGGGGAGAACTAAAAAGACACTTCTCCAAAGAGGAAGTACAAATGGCTGGTCAACAAGCATGTGAAAAAATGCTCAATGTCACTAGCAATCAGGGAAATGCAAATCAAAACCACAATGAGATACCACCTTACACCAGTAAGAATGCCCACATCCAAAAAATGAGCAACAACAAATGCTGGCATGGATGTGGAGAAAAATGAACACTCTTACACTGCTGGTGGGAATGTAAACCGGTCCAGCCACTGTGGAAAACTGTGTGGAAGACCCTCAAACTATTGGAAATGGCACTATCCATTTGACCCAGCAATTGCTCTTCTGGGAATCCAAAGGAGACCTTAATGCTTGTACAAAGGGACACCTATGCCCAGATGTTTACTGAAGTATTATTTATAATTGCAAGGACATGGAAACAAACCAAATGTCCCAAAACAGATGACTGGATGGTAAAATATGTGGTACATATACACAATGGAATATTACTCATCAATTAAAAATGAAAAAATTGATCATATTATTTTAGATATACTTTTAAGTGAATCATAAAATCTTGTATCAGGGGTAATTATATCACATACTTCATGAATTTTAAACTATGAGGCAAATTTTATCAACTCTGTGATGGGTTAGTATGGGGCAGATTTTTATCAACTCTGTGATGGGTTAGTTTTTAATGTGAATCAGTCATCATACGCCATCTTTACATGAATATTTGGATGAAACCATACATTTCATTAGCCAAAATAATACTAAAATGGTGTCACTTAAATTTTGTCTTTTAAAATCGATTCCATCTGGCCCACTTGGCTATTGAATTGACAGTTTATTTCAATGGCATTCTGCACTTAGCCAAACAATCACATAATATGCCTCCTCTAGGTTAAGGTATCACACAATATGGGAGCTATAATAATCATCTATTTGGACCACAAAAATGGTGGTATCCTTGAGGCTGATGGAAGGAAAAACTTTGTTTCATGTTATATGATAAATAAAATGAGTTCTCATTTACTTTAATTTCTTCCTTTTCCCACTGATCTCCAGAGCTGCAACTACCTTTGCTACCAATGGTACATCAGTCCACCTCTAATTTCCATGGCAAACATTCAAGTGTCACACCTCTCCATCAAGATTTTAGGAATCTAAGACTATTTTGACATATTCTCACAAAACACTTCAGTAGAAACAACTGTCGAGTCAATTATTTTTACAAGGCGGACCTTGTAAAATATACATGGCATCAGTATATACAACATCAGTATCAATATACACAGCAGCAATATACACAGCATCAGTATATTGTTCTTTAGAAAATTCTATGAACACTGGCTGAAGAACCAGTATAATTCAAAGTCCATTTTCAAAAGATGGATTTCCACCAATTAAGTTTGGTTGGATCAGGAAAATAATTATTGATATTTAAAAGAGGAAGAATTTATAATAGGAATTAGGAACTGAACACATACACAAACACACCTACAGGAAAACAGGGTCGGGGGAAAGGTTTAGGGGGGACACAAAGAGCAGAACTACTGCTCCTAGTTTGTAGGAAATCAAGAAGCACAAGAACTGTCTGAAATCACTGCAGTTGATCTTCATCAGATGGATGACTATTTAGACAAGGCTCAGGAGTTAAAGGAAAAACTGCCCACTACCTGTTGAAGATTATGGGATGCTTGTAGTTGCTATAAGAATAGCAGCCTTGGCTGCTTTCCCACCTTATGCATCACATGTGATTGTTCTCATTAGCAGAATTTAATCCATTTCTCTAGATTCTGGGAAACATAGCAATTTTATGACCATCATTACAGGAAATATAGTTCTCAGGCTTCCACACTCTTGTGGAGAACAAAGAAAAATTTTGGAATATGGTTGGTTATTAGAAATAGAAATATCTAATACATCCACATAGTAAATATGCTATGAAAAATGTATCTTTGTTAACGTCTACAGTAAGGAAGAAATCCTTTTGAGGGCAGTACTCAAAATTATTTTTTTAAATGTGGTTTTCCAGTAAGTGAAATGTCTTAGAGAAAATATGTTTAATAAGGTAGAGAGAAAATTTAGTCACACAAGATATATTGATGCAACTTACTGAAAAAGGTAGAAAAGGATGATGAGTGAATTTGAGATATGAAAGTTGTACTGGTGCTGATTTAGACTCTGGGGGCATAGCAATTGTAATCAGAGCACATATGCTGCTCTGGGGAACCAGGAACCCTCTGTTTTATAGAAGAGAGATGAACACACACACACATGCACACACACACATGTGCACACACACAGCACTTATTGATTAATCAAAATCATCTTATGATAGTGTGATCCAGATAAAGCATCAAAAAGGTTCTCTGAGCATGAGTTGTGCTCAGAGACTAAGAAGACATAGGAAACAATGGGAAAATGGTAAAGTGATTTCAGACAGAATAATCAGCCCCTGACCTGGAATTGAGAAGACTCTTAAAAGGATCAAGAAACAGAAAGGTACTATGGCTGGAAAATGGTGCATAAGATGAAAAGAGAATGAAATTACATTCGCAAGATTCCTACTTGTCAGGTCACATGAGATCTTGGCATATGTAACAGAAGGGGAAGGGAATTCAGTCAGTAAACATGCTGAAAAGAGTGACAAGTATGAATACTATTGGAAAGGGGAGCTAAGGTAGGTATGAGTCCTCAGAGAGATTGATGCCTTGATAAGACATATGAGAGACCACTGAATGATATTAATTAAGCATGGATGTCAAGATTGATGTTGAATTGGAGACCCACTACTTATTTGGAAAGGACAATATCTAAAATGCAAAGAAAACAGGTACTTGGTAGATTCATTGACAAAAAAGTTAGAAAAATCATCAAATCATTATTAGAAGATATAAAAGTAAGAAATAAAAGCTTGCTGCATTTCATAATTTAACAACACTTTTAGTAAAGTAAGTGGAAGATGAAGCTTAACTAAATATTCATTTGCCCTTTACTTAATATAAAGTGTCACTTTTGATGAATTGCTTACCATTGTTTTCATATTTCCTTTTTGTTGTTTTAAACATTGTTACATTTACATGTTTTTTATAATTGATTCTATCCCTTTATATAATCATTTTCAAATTCAATTTTAGTTATACCACATCATTCCATTGCTCTTTTTGTTGTCAACTTTGTGTAATTATTAATTCATTGCCTAGGTGATTTTTCCCTATGTAGCATATGGAAGAAAATAACAAGTTTAAAGTGCTGGAAATAAAAACTATAAGCTATGAGGTAGCAGTAGCTTGCACAAGTCCTCTGAGAAAGGAACAAGGAAATCAGTACGTATGTAGTAGAAAAAATTAGGTCAAAATTTTATAGAGAAACCTTCCAGCATATACTTAAAGAACATATGGCAAGCTAGAACTGTGAAGTAATTATTGTATGATTCTGTATTCCACAGTACACTTACTATATTATTCAGTCTTGTAATTATTAGTAGTCATCATCACACTAAATTAGTTTATGACCCACTAAGTGTAGGTCAGCATGCCATGGACTGAAAAAAGAGGTATTTCTTCTGAAATCGAGCTTGGAATAAAATTTTCCTAGGGTGGTTTGAACTACATTTACTTTGCAGGATTTTACCATACAGGCTTTCAGTTCAAAATATGAAAGAACCAATCTAAATTAAATCTGGAATGAGGACACATATAAACAGATGTTAGGGGAGGCTCAGAGTAGAGATACATTTATGAAGTATATTAAAAAATGTTAAATATTATTTGTTTTTTCCACAGATGGGAAGATTGAGAAAGTTCTTTTTCAAAAAAAGTATTTCTTTATGTTTGCGTAGCACTTTATAGTTTGAATGCCTTCATGATTACAATATTTCATATGAGTTTCTGAATAATCCTTGGGGTGAACAGCGCAGCTCTATGAATGAAGTAAGAGTCAAGTAGATAAGAGACTGGTATGTGTTTGTTTATGATAGGTGAGAGCTCAGACTCTTACCTTCTGTCTCTCCAAAGATCTTTTGCCCATACTGTACAGCCTGATTATTATCTACTAACTCGACATGTAAGGGAACATAAGGGCAACTATTTGAACCAGTAGTAGAAATTTACCGTAAGGTTTATGTTTAAAAGTACAAAGTTAAACAGCAGTATAATCTGATGTTCAATTAGCTACTGAGAAAAGACAGAATGCTCTTTCACGAAAACATAGGCAGTATAAACATGTATACAGAAAACCTAAAACAAGTGACATTATCATACAATGAGTTTTAATTATGAATTGGGTAGTTTCCCTATGGATGCTATTACCTTACATCGCTTTTAGAATGAGGAATTACATTGTGTTCTTACTACAGCAGAGTTCTTAATTTTAATTCACAGAAGTCACCCTGGTTAATTTAAGGAATTTATGTAAGGGCGGTGGTGATTCTCTGAGTCTCTGGGAGGGTCACAACATCTGGCTCAGAGGATGGGGAGCAAGAACCTATGTCTGCCCTGGGGCACACTTTGGAGACCATCTGCATGTGAGTCCAGCAGAAGCCATGCAGAGGCCACCAAAGGGCGTGTTACATCTGGCTCTCCGTGCTATGCCACTCTCACCAGAAAATGAATTATTCACTCTACCTGTAAATCATAGCTGTTATAAACCCAGATTACCTTAATAGAGAAATTTAAAGAAAATCACTCATAGTGCTTTCTCTTCTCGCAGTAAAAATCCTGCTAAGGTGCATCCGAATCATTGCCTAGGCCACATACCAAAATAGCTTCACTCAGTCACACAGGTGAGTGGAAAGGAAGTTGGAAAAGCAAGGTTTCATGTTATGTTTTTTTTTCTTTTTATCACTGATGAAGTGGTTAATTCCCAAACAAAGGATTAAAAGTGCCAAAATATGATAGGTGTCCACTCTACCACTGGCCATAAAGTATACATAAATGCCCATAAATTATTCATAAATTATTTTGTCCTATAGATAGGCCTTAAAATATTATACTTCTTCCAATCCAAATAAAAACAGGTACAATCCCTTTCCCCAAACCTTGAATCCTGATGGACCTTGTGACGTGCTTGCATCACACAATGAGGTTAGATTTGTCATCTTGCTGGTTCCAAGCCAGGGCCTCAAGAGAAATTCTAAACTCCTGTCCCTCTAAGAATCCATCTGCCACTGCTGTGTTAGGGTAAAACAACAGAATTCGGAGATAGGGCCATCACATCAGTAAAGAGGAAGCAAGGACTTATGGGAACAGATAGCTGGTAGCAAGCCCACTCAACATTAGCATAGTCCAGCCCCTATTTTATTGTTGGAATTGCCATACATAGCAGCAATCTGGAAATCTGGAGGAGGTAGACAAGCTCAGGATGCATGGTAACAGCCATGTGGGGTAAGAGTCTCAGGGGTGAGCATGACATTGGGTTCATTAGCTTCATTAGAGAAATGTGTCCGCTGACCAGATATCTGTCTTAATCATCACATTTCAAACCATAATTTTGGCCTTTACTCTTGGTCCCAATCCAATAAGAAAACACTCATTTGTTTGGCCCATTGTCAAAGCCTCACCACATATCAATTTCTAACAGATTAAATCTTTCAGTCTATCTATTGATATGCACATTGACCAGGGGTTCATGAAGTATCATGGGTTTACTGAATACTGAAGGAACTCGATAGGTGCATTCTTTCATGTACAGTATCTGACTGACTAACTCTGACTGATTAACCCTACTTTCTGCTTAGCACATAGGCACTGCCTTTGCGGACTCACATGCTACAATGGGAACAATTCTATAGTAGTCTCTGACATTGTCTTGAAGACTGCCATCACAGCTTCTGCACAGTATGTGGGGGAAGTTACAAGGTACACTGCTGCTGCCCACAGGATCATGTGTTAGCTCCAATGAACATCTGACCTGGGCTCCAACAGAAAAGCCACCCAGTCAATCTGAAATCTGTGTGTTCCTCTGTGCTTGACATCGTCAGCTTTTAAACCTGATGTGATTACAAGCAGCCAAGACTAGCAGGTAGACATGAAAAGAAAATTCATTTCCACAAGTCATTCCTGTTCAAAATGGGCTTTCCATACTTAACATCCCTTAGGAATATGGGTATAAGAACTTTTTAGATTATAATATAAACAGGTTGCAAGTATAACAGTTGCACTACACATATAGGTGTTGGTGGTTCCATTTGGCCCTTGAGGACTTAAGGAAGATCAAAAAGCATATGGCAAACATTTACTCTAATGTTAGTACAGCTTTTATGAAAGTTCTTTTAATGTAAGTTGATATGCTTATTTCCTCTTTTTCCTTTAACTATACTTCAGTATGCTTTTCTTAACCAAATAGCCCCTCAATAGCTGTTTATTATAATGTTTGCAATAGTCACCTCCCTCAGAAAGTAGGGTAATATAGTTTAATGAAATATTTGTAAAGCCCAATCCCAATGAACTTCACAGAAGAATTGTGCTTTTAAATTCTAAATTATGTTTCCTACTAACACCATTAATAACATTTTTTCCCACATTTGCGTAGCTTGTGGTTTCACTCCATCGACCATACACCTTACAGTCACACCAAATGAAATATAAAGTGTGTTAACGCTTGTCGGCAGACAAACTGTCAAGGTTTGACACATTCTCAATCAGTTTGGGAATTCACCAGAAAATAATGCCAATGGCTAAAATCCTTTCCAATAACATTTCTTGTCTTTCTGATGATCATGATACATAAAAATCTCTTTGCCCTGCATTATTTAGACATTATTATTTAATTGCATCATATTATTAATGACATCTGTTAACCTTAATGTAGCTCTAAGTTCTCAGTGAGATTGTGTCAAGTCTGAGACCTTGCTGAGACCAATGAACCATACATTGTTAAAGCGGGAAGGAACTCTGAGATATTACATATTAACTGCTCAATATGATGCCTTGAAAATAGTAATTAGATGATAAACATTAGTTGGTATTATTACTTCTATTGATATTGTTATCAAAGCCTTTCATTTTAAAGAAAATAATCTTCTACACATATATTCCCAGTAATGTGTCATATATTTCTGCAAATTTCCTGCCATTTGCCACTTAGAAAATACTTCCAGCTGTCCCTAAGTCAGTCACTGGGTATCAGGTTCCAGCGTTCCATCTATAATCAAGTCATTGGCACCTGTGACCTACCATATGTAAAGATGTGTTTTAGATTCCAAATTGGCATCTAAGGCAACTCTAACCCACCTTTGTATAGTTCTTGTTCTGATTAGGAAGGATGTACATATACTAAGGAAAAAGGGGGCAGAACCAACTGCTCTTTGTAGCAAAGGAGTGAGAACTTTAAATTCTTCTTTGGCACATTAAGGAAAAAAAAATGGGAGGAAAAGAATAGGGGTGAGAGAAAGCCTGAGAAAGAAAGGAGGAAGGAAGAGAAGAAGCAAGGAGGAAAAGATAAAGCTGAGGGCTTTCTTGGCATAGCAGTCTTGATAAAACATAAGATGCCCAGTTAAATAAGAATCTCAGATTATCAATCTTTTTTTTTTGAGTAAATGTCCCCAAATGGTGCACAGAATGCAGACATGCATACAAACATTCCATGTTTAGATGAAATCCAAATTTATCCGGATAGTCTTCTTATATTTTCTAAATCTTACAACTCAATATTAGTCCAATAGACAGGAGATAAATTGTGTACAAACTAGATAAAAATATAATGGGATGTGAATGCTTAATTGGTCCTATTTTTCTTCTACAGAGGCTACTTTAAGGAACCCTGATAGTCTCCTTACTAGACCATTTTCATCTCTATTGTGATAACTTAGGATAGCTTTATGCAGAATATTAAAAAAAAAAAAAACTCATGACATTATTCTGATCTCCAATGAAATATTCTCAAAACAAACTTTTGTGAATTTTCTATTTAAAATTATTTCCTTCTTATCTAAAAAAATATTTTCACCGACTTACCCACCACCCTCTATTCCATCATGCTATTTTATTTCTTCTATAAAACATATAACTTAAAGTATGGTTGACTCTTGAACAACATTGGGCTGGGATATCCACCCTGAACTTGAAGATCTGGACAGAATGATCAGATGACCTTCACTGTCTCTATGCTCTACATGAGAAGATTCAACCAACCCTTGTCAGGTTTGTTGCTTTCAAAGTACTGAGAATCTAAAAGGATTTTCATTCAGGTAATACTGTCATAAAATAGATGTGAAACGTCTGTCCTCATTTGCCACGTGTTTTTTTTTTTTTTTTTTAATGTTTACTTGCAATCACTTGATCTTACCACTAGATGGTAGTAAAACAGACATTCAATATGCATGGGGTAGGAAACCACAGAATTAGCATAAAGACGTGGGAAAAAAGGAAATATTCACTAATGGCTGGTTTTAAATAAAGTTTTTCATGTCAAAAAAAAGTAAAGCTTAGGGGTATATTACGGAATAATACATAACTTCATGTCAAATAGGAAATTCTGAACTCGAATTTAGGAGGCATTTTTCTCATCCCTGTTCTATACATCTCAATGGGATGGTATATTTTATAATTATTCTCATTTTCAGAAAGAATTTTCAACTGAGCTTTCAAAAAATCCACATGTGTTATTTTTGTTTTCCCTTTCATTTCAATAACCCTATTACTGTTTCTAGAAGATGGGTTTTGTGGATATTATTAAATTGCTTGATACAAATATATATATATATATATATATATATATATATATATATATATATATATAAACACTCCAACTTTAAAGAGATCAGAAATTGAATTGTTCACCACTGAGATATCCACAGTTGCTTGCACTAGTCAGGATACGTCAAAGAAACAGAACCAATGAGAGACAGACAGACTGGCAGATATATAGAAAGGTATTTATTATGAGAGATTAACTGACTTGATTACAGGATATGAGAAGTTCTTTAATATTGTGATTTTAGTTTGGAAGCCTAAGAAATCAGGGGTTAAGTTCTAGTTTGACTCAAAGTACTAAGAATCAGGGTCCAGGGAGACCTTGTCCAGTTCAAAATCTTGAGGACAGGAGGACTGATGTCATGTGACAGGAGATGATATATTCAAAATTAGACTTAAAAGGGAAAATTTATCCTTTTTTTGGGTTCTGTTAGACCTCAATAGGATGCTCATTAACAAAGGTAAGAGGAGTCTTCTTCATTTAGTCTACCTACTCAAAGCTAACCATTTCCAGAAATACCCAGAAATGGTGTTTTACTAGTTATCTGGGCATCACTGATACATAAGTCATGTTGATACACAAAATCATACCAGTATTCAATAGACGCTTTATGGCAACCAGAAAATTAACAAGGCCCATTCATAGACACCATGACCTTATTCTCTCCCCAACTTTAACTTCTGACACTGCACCCCATAAATTATTTCATTTTTCAGAAGAGTATGCAGGGTCTTCTAGGGTGTTCTTCTCCCTTGCTGCTGCCTCAACACCAGGCCTCATTGCTATGAATCTGTTTAGCAGCTTTGTTAATTTTCCATAGGAAGTTCTGCCTGGCCTGGGTGGGTGTCCTCAGCTGAGTTTAATTACTGAATTTCCCACACATCCTTTCATTACATCGTTGATATATTTCTACCATAAGTTGCTAAAGAAAGTAGGAGGTGAGTGGGTGAGGCCTTAATGAATATCATCTGTAGCCCCATATGATCCAGAATAATCTGTAAAGAGACAGACTGATCTTTTGAGTACTGAAATATTTAAGAAAATAGCAGCCTGCCATATGATAAATCACTCTTCACCCAGGAAGCACGAGAGAAACATTTTGCTTGTACATTTTCTTTCTTTGGTCACCGCATCTTTTACAATTCATAAAATAGCAGTTAAATAATAAAATATAAAAATGCATTTTCTTTATGAGACCCTAAATTTCTAAATGTAGGGACTTTAAAATTGTATCTCCATCATGTAGACCACACCGTCACAGAGAAATTCCTTGAACCTAGTTTGGCCTGTTCTTTGCTTTGAAAAGACAGGTATATTGGCAGAAACCACTCACATTCATTTTGTGTTGTTGGTTTTGTTTTGTCTGTATTGCTTTTTGCACTATGTGGCAAAAGTGGGTAGTTGTGACAACTTGCAAAGCTTAAAATATTTACTCTTTGCATTTCACAGAAAATGTTTGCCAATACAGATTCATTGCATCAAACTATACTAAATAAGTGAACTCATGGCTGTATTACCTATATTGATGCAAATATTGACTCCAAATGTTTGAAAGAAACTACCTGAATTGAGATAATTAAATTTATTTACTCAGAAAACAGAAGGAATGATTCCTTGATTTAGTCACTATACCTAAATAATTGACATTTGTTTCTTTGTGGGTTGTTTTGGAAAATGAAATTTGTAAGTGTTTTAATTACTTTCTCAAAACTGTTGTCTCATTTTTGTATCATATGGACTAAATGTTCTTAAAATGTGTTATTAAGGTTATGAGCTCCATGAAGAAATAATTTGTATGCACAGACTCCTACACTATAAATACATGCTGCTTGAAACAAACAGCAAACTGCAACTGACATCACCCAAAGTCCCATAGTTTACAATAAAATTCATCTTGAGTGTTATATTCTGTGGTTTTGACTAGTATATAACAGTATTGGTCCAGAATTCAAGTGCTATACATATATACTCCCCACTGTAAAATGTCATCTCTGCTCTATTTATGCTTTCTCCCCCCAACTCTTGGCAGCCATCAACCTTTTTATTCTCTCCAGAGAATAAAAAGGTTGCCTTTTCCAGAAAGTCATGTAATTTGAAACAAATAATAAACAGCCTTTATAAATTGGCTTTATTCACATAGTAGTATGCAGTTAAGAACCTTTTTGTTTTCTTATTATGACTTGATAGCTCATTTCATTTTGAATCTGAAAATATTCCATGGTCTGGATGCAAATAGTTTATTCATTCACTTACTATAAAGGGCATCTTGGTTGCTTCTTCATTTTAGAATAATAAAGTCACTAAAAACATGTGTGCAGACATTTGTGAGGACATAAGTTTTCAGCTGCTTTGGATAAATACTAAGGAGTGTGATTGCTAGATTGCATGGTTCCATTAGGATTTGATTTTGTACAAAACTGACAGGTTTCCAAAATAACTGAGCGACCAATGAATGATAAACCAGCACCTGATTCTGATGTTCTCAATGTTTTGGATGTTCACTAATAGGTAGGTTTTATTTTGTACTAGATGATTTTTCATTACTTTAAAATTAAAAAAACAAACAAACAAAAAACAAGACAGGCTACAAATATTTGGAAGTGTAGTAGAATATATAATGGTTCTTTAAAGGAACTGGTCATGGAAACATTTTACTGTGGTATAACGTATAAAATGAAGGTTATGTTCCTGGGCTATTGCTGGTAATGCTATTGTGTGTCTGGCATATAACATAATATTTGTTGCATTCCACTATATGGCTATCTTTCTGAATAAAAGAATACTTGAAATTGAATCTCACAGAGAGATCCAGGTAGACAAGTATTTAAAGGAATCCAGATATAGTGGGATAATCTTGGGCCTACTTACCAGGGGCAGGGGGTAGTGGTGGGGGAAGCCAGCACTCAAATTCAAGAAAGTCCGAAGGCTGAAACTGAAGTAATTATATGAATATGCTATTTTAATAAAATAGATTAAACAGCTAATTCATTAATTCTAGCATTGAAATAGAAATAGAAACAGGAGAACTCTCTTTTTTTTTTGCAAGGCCATATGTTGACAAATACATCATATAACAATGAAGTTTTTGGCAGCCAGTAGTTGCTGATGGCAGTCTTCTTTGTCAGAACTGTTATCAAACTGTGCTATTAAAAGAGATTTATTTTGTGAGATTTGGGTGGATCTGTAACAAATAAGCAAGCAGTCCAAACTGTTGTCTACTAAACAGAAATTTGGAGTGACTTTTGTTTTATGCTTGAGTTACTGTTCATCATTTTTTGAATATAATCTGAGCAAGTTCTCCCAAACATATCTCAGGAATTATGTATTTACTCTAGCAAATTAATTTGAAATTAATTTTATATGGTTTTGTATTTAGTTTCATATATTGTCTTACCACAGAAACTTTGTTAACTATAACAGTTTTATTCCCAGTTCTTATTCTAAATGTCAAAGTCATATTATTCCATGTTATAAATGGGGACACTAAACTCTGAAGCAGATTTCACCACTATTATTAATGCCAAGAGTATGAAAGAGTGGTATTTAAGAATATAAATATTGGTTTGCATTTTAAGTCAAATTTGTGGATACAGTTTTATTATATATATATATATATATATATACTCATAATTTTATGGTAGCAGATATTATAAATGTAAGGTTTCAAAAATTCTGAATCATTTCGGTATTTTTCCTCCTGGTTTTGCCATTTTTTCCTATTTAAGGATTGTGGAAATACTGATTACTTTCAAAAATTTTACAAATATACCAAACAGGGTAAAACGTCACCAAATTTTTGAAAATTTATAATTGTTGCTGGAATGTAAAAAAAAAAAAACAAAACTATGAATGTAACTTTAATTTTCATCATTCTTATATTAATACATAACATTAAACTTTTTTGAAATATAATCTTTGGTTGTGAGAAAACTGATTATGTGCCAGGAAGCTTAAAAAAGTCATAAGACTCTCAAACATATAACATGGACATATGCTTGAAAAATAGTCTTAACATAATATTTGTTAAAGGTGACTGTATATGCCACTTTTTAGAATACCTGATATATTGTCTTAAGGGGACCATACTAGGAACGGTTGCTTTGAATTGAACTACGTTCACCCACTTAGGTGAACCATAATAAATAACAAATTACCAGGAGGAACTTGCCTGGGGTTAAAGCCAAGAAATAGAGATAAGACTATTGGTGGAGGGCTTTGTAAGCCATGCTATAATTTGAAAAATATGCTGTAAAAAATGGAATTCATTCAAGGTTTTCAGAACAACAGAATCAGGGAGACCTCGTTTTAAAAATAAGTTCATAAGGAAAGTGTTGCAAGTAGGTAAAGACTGTCATTATGAATGACAAATTAGGAAATTACAAAGTTTCCGAAATTTCATGAGAGCCTGCACGCTATCATAATTCAAGAGAAAAACAATGCTGAGAGAGTTCCCAGACGTCCAGTGAGAAATAAAGCAATCAAAGATGAAGCAGTTTCTAATAGGGAAGAAGGAACCAAAGAATGCAAGAAAGGTTAATCAAAGAACCTGGACTTTGGGCAGCCAAGACTGGAAAAGGATCTCAGAAAGAAAAACTGTAGGGACTCTAATGTAAGAGAAACTCTAAAGAAGGGGATTTTAGCCAATAAATTGAATCAGCAAGTTTTTTCATTAAAGGGTCACATCAAATTGATTCTTACACAAATCAAAATTTGTCTGTAAATTTTAATGCACAATTAGTATGTCTGATTTTAAGGCAGATATTTGGGTTGCAAGGAGTGCTCTATCACTAAGGAGAATTTGAATTGAATTAGAATATTTGCTGATCTGATATCCAACTCCTCATAAATAACAGAAAAAATGCAAATTCAATATGTAGATGTTCTAATTGTTGCTTTTTGACCTTATACATTTGGTTTTCACACATAAAAAGCTTATCTATGAAATTAGTGAATTCAGCAAGATGATTTTTAGAAACACTCAGAAATATGGCTCCATGCCTAATTTAAGACCCACAGCTGAAGCATGGAACCATTAATACAAGATACCACATGGTGGGTTTTGAATTGTCTCACATTTAGATGAGCATATATAAGTGATGCTATGCTGAGCGGGAGCTGAAGATTGTCACTTATAGTCCCATCATATTTACTTATTAATAAAGAATGGAGCAAAGGCCATCTTAAGTTACTTTTTTATTTTTTTTGAGACTAGGTCTCACTATTTGCCCATGGAACCATAGGCTCATGTTGCCTGGGGTACCACAGACTCAAGCAATCCCCATTCTCAGCTTCCCAGGTAGTTGGGATTATAGGCACGTGCCACCATGCCCACCTATTTTTGGGGACTAGGTCTCGCTGTGTTGCCCCAAGCGGGACTTGAATGCGATCCCTAGTCCCAGCCACTTCATAGGCTGAAGCTTACAGGCATAAGCCACCATGCCCGGCGGTAGACAAGTTATTTGATCCAAATCTTGTCCCATTCACTTTTATTTATCTAGGCTTCTATGTTAAATTTAGGGAAAATAATCAAAGATGACAGGGACTCACATGCTGACATAGTCATGTGAGTCAAGGATCCATTTGAACTATGTGTAATATACTTTCTAACACATGAACTTAAAACTGAACTGTAAAAGAGATGTGACACTTGATAACACACGCATTGGTGAATTTGATTGTGTACTTTCACTAAATTTCCAAATGTCAGGCTAATTGGGAATCTATGTCTACTAGACTTATAGACTATCTAAATGGTTTGTATACAGTGTGATCTGATTTGAGTGTTTAGTGACAATATAAAAACAAACATCATTGATTATCATAATAACATGGGTAATGAATTCTTGCATGTAATTATCATTCATTTTTTTATACTAATGCAAATGTTTCTTCTGGATTTTTCCTACATTAGTTTCATAAATTTAACAAATACATTTAAAGTATTTTGTTTAGTAATGATTTTTCATGATCTTGAGAATACTGTACTAGTAATGTTTATTTACTATGTAAGAAATTCTTCTAATTTCAGATAGATAAAAGGGGTAACAAGTTAAATGGTCTTCATAGAAGTTAAAAAGAATCTTTGCATGCAGTTAAAATAATAAAATCCAATAGGACAAAAGGTCATTTACTTTCAGGCATGAATATGTTTTTATTTTAAATGAAGACATCTATTATAACCATGATGGTTATAAAATGAAATATACTAAAGAGAAACATTTAGGAAAAAACATGTCTAATTTCTAATGAAAATATCAAAGAAATGAAATTGGAGAGAGATTATTTGTATGCATAATAATATTGTGTGTGTATATGTTGGGAGGGGGATTTAATGATGTATAAATATGCAGCCCCTGATCCCTACATTTTCTGCATAAACTCAATTCTTCCCTTGCTTCAAAGTTTCCACAGGAGAAAAAAAATAACCAGTGAACACCATAAAATCACAAATTTCTCAAAAAGACTGAATTACTGCATTACTGAAATTCTCTAGGTCTGTAAGTCCAACTTTCCACAATCCTCCAAATACCTTCTGCGGCTGTCACAAAGGGGAAGGGGGTGTGACACAGTTCTGTCTATTGTGAATTGGAAGCATTGTTTACAGTTGAACACATAAGGTCATGGGATTTTCATATTGCCAAGATTGAGAAACCTACTTATATTCACAATCTCTCACGTTGATTGATCTGTCATTGAAATCACTGGGATTAATTCAATCATACCATTTTTTCCAGTGCATCAAAGCAACCCTCAACAGCCTGGGATCTAAAGTTATATCTGTGATCTGTACACAACAATCTTCTTACTCTCACAACTTTTCCTAACTCACAAAATCCCCTGTGTGTTCTCTGAGTTTTATCTGTAGTCTACAATATCTCCTATTATTTCAAATCTTCTCTGTTATGGTCTAAGTCTTGTCTCAATGAATATATGGAAGAAAGATTAAGGTAGAAAAGAATATATAATTTGTTGACCAAAATTTTACTCCTTTGTTTTTCTGTGCAATTATTTTTTTGTTTAAATGAAATAAGATTCTTAACATGAAGCCTTTTATAGATGCAATACTTTAAGTTGTTGGTTAAGACAATGCATATAATCTCATTTGGACCATTTTTCGTTCATTTAATACAAAGATAAAAAATGATAGTTTAAACAAATTGGCTTTTTATGAAAAAAGACCAAAGTTCTTTTTAGTTGACAAGTGTCCATTTTTAGGGGATGACTGCAATGATATTCATTACTATAGAGCAGCATTTGTTTTCAAAGTGCTACATTCTTTACTTGTTTGTTCTACAGAGATGGGGACCAGATTATAACTGAAAATAATAAAATTAGGCTAATTATTAAGAAACACATGACCTACAAAGAGAAAAGATCCTGCTGAATATTAAAAATACAACTAGACCAACTGTAATTTAAAAAAGCAGACTCATTCTATGTGATTGATATAATCGTAAGTGCTCCATCTTACTAATAAAAGTCTCAGAGCCCAGAGTGTTCGGAACATCAACAGGTGATCATTCCAACGAAATGGTAAAACTTTTTTCAGGAATAAAACAAACCAACGGAAAATCCTTCCTGGAGCACTCTTGAAACAATCAGTAATTCAGAAATCAAAAATAATATTGATCTAATAGAAAGTCAAGATATGTACTGAACCATTTGATGGGATTGAGAAAATCTTTAGCAAAACATCTCCTGTAGTAACATGAATTGCACAGTTCATAATACGATGGACTGAACTAAGCAAAAATCCACTTTCATCTGACAAAACAGCCTGCCAACATGCTCAACAAAAACACGAGGCTATTTTATCTATGACATTATCTTATAAAAATCATCAGTGTGCTCCCACATGATCTGAAAACCTTTGAAAGCTTTCCCGAGGAATGCAAAGTCTAGCCAGTTGAGAGGTTGACATTCACATCATGAAGTAAATGGTGGGTAGATGAATCAGACCACTGCTTTCAGCAAATCCCAGTTAACTATTCAGTTATAATTAGTATTTTGGAAACTGCAGCCATATTTGACTCTGACAGGAGAGGTTTCAATGTTTTTCTTAAAAAAAAAAAAAGTCTTCCTTTCTTTGTCAGAGTACTAAAATATGTGTGCAAAATTTCTGTCACTCACAAAATCTTGGATCCTACTGTCAGAGGAACTTCAGGTAGTTTCAGACTCTTAATGATTAGGCTCCATATCCGTACCTGGCACATGAAGTCAGATGTCACAGTTAATGTGCTCTGAGTATTATAGTATGTTTCAATACAGCATACAAGACACTCCAATAGCGGCACCCCTGGTCCCTTCAGAACCAATGAATATCAAGAAACCAAGGTGCTTTCCACATAATTCCAACTCAACTGACTGAGAAGTGAAAAAGTCAGTCAGTGCAGTTCAAAATTTGCTTTAGCATTGTATAGAGTATAAAAGTTGGGATATATTACTGAGTACTTTCACCCAATTATTTCAATTTCTTAATCTATTTTTATCACTTAAGCATTTATAAAATACATGCATGAACACATATGTGTGATTTCCCTGAGATTTATTTTATTATTCCAATGTCAGAATTTAAAAGAAGATACTGTTTCTGTCATGAAGGGGGAAATAAACTATTGTAAACTATTTTGCCTATTGATGGAAAGTCCTTGTGATGAATGATTAATATTCTTAAACATAGGGAACAGCAAATGAAAAGCCAAATGCCCATACATTCGGTTATATAGTAGACTGAATGTTCCCAACCAGTTGTTTTTCTGATAAGATTAGCATCAGTAGGTAAATTTTGAGTAAAGCAGACAGCCCTTGACAATGTTGGGGGTCTTTATTGAAGGCTTTAATGGGACATTGACTAACTACTCCTGAACAAGAGACACTTCTTCCTGGGCTTCCAGCCTGAAAGTCTACTCTCTAGAGTTTGGACTTGTTTTTACATTTATATAAGTTAATTCAATAAATCAAGTCTCTTTCTCTCTTACTACCCCCCTCCCAAGACACACACAGTTTGGACTTGCTTTTACATTTATATAAGGTAATTCAATAAATCAATTCCCTTTCTCTCTTAATACCCCCCAAGACACACACACACACACACACACACACACACACACACACACACCCTCCTATTGGTTCTGTAACGCTGGAGAGTATCAGAAAATGTAATTCCTCAGTATTTGAAAATTATGATTAAGTAAAATTTTTATACATGCAACCAGCACTCACAACACTGTAGCCTTAAGCTACTAATAATACTGCATTTATAAAACATGGCTCTAGGTTTTGGATTAAATGAATGAAGAACAGAAATGAAAAAATCAAAGTTACAAGGAACAGAGATAAAGAACATGTATTGGAAATGTACACTGTAAGGATGGAGAGTGGAGTATGCAAAGCATGCAACAGGAATGGGGAAGAAATGATATATACTATCTTTGACAATGAGGACCATTTTATAGCCGTGTCTCAAGATTTGTGGGAGCTTACCTAGAGCTACGCAGTATCATCTGAGTCAGGGACAGGATGCTGACTCTCAACATGCGGCATGTTACTCCTGGTATCTTGAACTGCACATGAAATTAATTTTAAAGGTGTAGAATAACCTAATTCTCACAATTTTCACCTGTCTAGAAAGAGAAAGGATCAGGGGAATGTAATGGTAATTTCGTATTTCATATCTGTAATCTGGACTTTGTAAAAACTTTCTGTATTGATAAGTGATGACTAGTCTATAGACTGGAATTGAATAAACAGCTACTTAATATAAAAGTTCTTTCTACTTATTGAAAAAAATATAATGACACTAAAGAAATCAATATGCCTTGAGGGGACACACAATAGCTGCAAAAATCAGCAGGGCCTGAATGACCAGCTTGTTTTTAAAGTGCCTCTTCTGAGTTTTGGAACAAATAATTAATCCTGTAAATGGTTAATTTCCTCTATGTCTGCTTATTCAATTTTATCTTTGAGTTAAAATTAATATGTGAAACTGGAAGATATTTTGGATTTATATTGTAGGGATTTGACATGTGCATAACTTGTGTATTGACTGATGTCCAAAAATGTACTTATAATTACAGTATCAGTGATTATTATGCATAATGGTTGCTGATACATGTATTTCAAAGTTTTCTTAGAAATACAAAAAAAATCCTCTATTTTGTCTGGTATTTTAAAAAAATTGAAATAAAAAATAGACGAGGGAAAGAAACAGTGGCGATACAAGTTATAAATATAGAAGTATAGAAGTGTGATAAATATAGGAATTGTGTCCTGGCTGATACTTTCCTAAAAATATATAGATCCCAAAAGAATATACATAAACAATTTTAAAGCTATTAAGATGTAAAATATTATATATCTGTATTGTTTTCAAATGTGGTAACTTCAACCTCGATGAATATTTTGTGTCTTGTCAAATTATCTTTTCTAAATACATATAATCACTAAATGCAACCAGAAAAATAAGAATTTGTCTATAGCTTTCACAAAATTAGAACACGAGTATGAAGAAAATGGGGCAAAAATTCAAAGACAAAATTTCTCTAACTCTCCATTAAGGAAAAATATCACCTATCAGAGGGCCTTGTACATAATCACTCAAAATATGTGTTCAATTGAGCTAAATTGAACTGAATTGAAGAAAACCACTTCTCTATTGCTACTTTTCAGTTGGGCTATATTGAAAGACCTCCTACTGGGGTTTTAACAGACCATTCTTTTTAACTATCTGCCATTTACCAATTCTTTTTCTATCTTAGCATTTAATTTTTTGTTAAAGGCAGATTGTTAGCTGAATTTCATCTATCTCTTCATTCATTCTTTTCTCATTACATTTCCACAAAATACAGTCATTTCCTCAAAGAGCTTTGTTTATGAACTGTCTCTGGTATCAATATCATGTATTTTTGAAAGAGTTTATCTTAATGGATTTTTTTTAAACTAGTTCAAATTGTTGGTATAATAAGCATGTAGGCTGGATAACTATTCTTACTGAGACTGATTTTTCAGATTTTGGGCGATAATTTTATAGTATGGTTACAATGTATTTGGTAAAATTTATCTGTGGAGCTAATAAATTCTTAATTGAAAGTCACAAAATCACATAATAAATGTTTATAATTATTATTTCAAACCCTCATATATATTTTTAGCAAGATAATTAATTCACCTAGTATCCTTTACTGAAAATCTAGACTTTGCTCGGTGGTGTCATCTCTGTCATCAATTAAATAAATCAATTTATACATGGTCTGTTTCTCTTTTTGCTTAATTTGGTCTACTTGTCTATCCTTGTGTCAATAAAATAATGTCAGGTGTTTTAACAAGTTCGTTCTTTTTATTCTTCAAATATGTGAAGACATTCTCGATAATTTGGAACTTCATGTAAAATTATGTCAGCTTATCAATTCACATTATATATATATATATATATATATATATATAGTATAGTATAGTGACTTTATTTTGAATTGACGAACCTAGAAAATCTTAAAGGAGAATTGACTTCTTTTGACTATCTTTAGC
Organism: Uropsilus gracilis; assembly: GCA_004024945.1. Taxonomy (NCBI): domain Eukaryota; kingdom Metazoa; phylum Chordata; class Mammalia; order Eulipotyphla; family Talpidae; genus Uropsilus; species Uropsilus gracilis. Next base: position 48,172 of record PVHY01001846.1, on the reverse strand, counting down.
TAATAACTCTTGTGTACATAATGACATCAAGTTTTGTTATGGCATCTTTATAACAGATAATTTAATATTTATACCTAATATATTAGTGATATTCTATTCAGTTTTATTACTAATTATAATTCAGTAAAGAAGAAGAATGAGCATCCAAATACTACATTTGGTTCCCAAGCCATCACACATTTTTTAAAACTATTGACATAAACACATATGCTCAAATAGGTTGCATACATATAATGCAGCCCATATCCTGGAATCAGACTATCTAGGAATGATGCAAGTCTTCTTTGATAAGAACAAAATTAGTACCCCTAAATTATTAATTTGTGGGCTTGGTTAGCTAAAATAATCATCACCAATTCTAACTCTCTCATCTAAAATAACCCCTCATGCTCTTCATTCATATGGAGTGCTTGCAACAAAGCACTTTCTTGACTCTCAGACTACATATATCTTCCTTTAAAATATGAGCGCTATTAGTGAAAATAGAAAAAAAAGATATTTGTCTTTTCTATAGCACACAATGCAAGTTTGCATTTTTAAAAGGAATTTTACTAAATATCTAGGGAGAACAAAGAGGAATGAACAATGTAGAAGAGATGCTAAAAACTAGACAAGTGTAGGTAAGGAAAACCAGGTTTCTGTGCCTGTAACACTTAAATAGCTTGCCAGGCCAAAAGCCTCTGCTCTATTCCCTAGGAATGTTACACTCCAGCCTCAAATGGCTGGAGCCACTTTGCAGGCAATTTACCTGGCTTCAGGCCCCTCTGCCTCCCTGGTTTTCTCCATAGGGTGAGAGATGTCTTTTCTGCAGGGAGCTGGTCAATTGCCCAACTCGTTCTCTCCATCATAACTGCAAAAAGAAAACATTCCCATCCTGCCGCTGACCTAAGATGCTCCCACTTAGTTCCAGTTTCATTGTGATTGGCAGACCAAAAGACTCCATGAAAGGAGCCACACACATACACAGCAGTAGAGGCTTATTCTCTCACAATTTTATAACACAGGGATGTGGTAACTTATAAGTAGACAGTTCAATCTCAAGCTATATCTCAACGCCCCAGCTATATAGGGAAGCAGGTATTTCCAATTCACTAGGAATGGCTAGGTTTTGGGGAACTGATATAAACAATTTAATTTCACAAGAGACTAACTGATAAGTTTTAATAACAATTGTATAAATTTAACTGGGAAAAAGAATAAAAGCTATGTCATCAAAATGATCACACTGACACATCGTTCACAGCAGTAACACAATCAACAATCATCACAAAAAAGTGATCCTTTATTAACATGTTTCTAGATTTTCAGGATATATAGTGTAAAGTTTCTGACTTTCATGTAAAAACATATTGTGTCATTACTAGTCCAAGACATTAATTATACAGAACTAAAATTTATAATGCATGGTCAGATTTATACCTTCTATTTCCTTTAGGCAATAAAAACATGATCTCTTCTTATGCTTTGTTTATTGGTATTTTTTAGAAAAACAAATACCTATTTTTTTTTTTCAATTGGCAGTATTAAAGAAAGGAAGTCTACTGATGCCACTATTATAATCTATTCCAGGCTGCTGACTGGTATAAAGGAATGGGAAAAATTGTCAATTATCCAACTCATTATCTCAGTGTATGACAGCCAAACCAAATAATCCTTGTCCCCAGTGAACATTCTGAATTGAATTGTCTGCAGATTCAATAAAAAATTTAAGGATATAAACATTTCTGTATTTGTTTCATTAATTCATTAATGCTTATGCTTGCAAATGTTCATCTTGAGCATTCAAAATAATTATCTCAATAAAAAAATCATAAGAGCCAACATTTATTGACCACTTAATATGAACCAGGCCATGTGTAAGTTTTTTTCCATGCATTCTCATTTAATTTTACAAGTCTTAAAGGTAAGAATTTGCATACCTGGCACAAAATGTAGCTAGCAGTTCCCATATACCTCTTTAAGTTTATCACTGTTAACAACTTTGCACATATATCATTCAAATAAAATTTTCTGTGTGTGATATGTGGGCTTTTTTTGACTCAGTGTTTTTCTTTTCTCTCACAAGCAAATGAATTTCCTTTTAGTCATCTTTTTTACATTTTTCTGATTCTCATATCCTTTCCTTTATTCTGATTGCTATCTTGAGTACAATGCCTGTCCCTGATGTTGAACGATGTTGAGAATCATGAATTTAAATGTGATATTCAGAATGTTGCATAAAATTTTATTCCTTTATATTTCATGGAAATTGCTGTTTCTGCTATTATTTGAAATATCAAACAACAAATTTGTATAATGTCTAGATAAAAGCATGGGGACCCATAGATGCATGGCATGCAAATGGTTACTTGTCTAAATGATACTAAGTTCTGACTAGGAAAGAATCACAGAGGAATACAGTTTCCCTACTTGTGCAATGATAGCTAGGCACAAAGAATCCCAATATATTAAAATTAATGAGTAAAAGGTGTTATTTAAATATCCAAACCAGTTGTTTATAGAATGCTTCTAAAGATAATGCAATTGAAGTTGTACAACTTCTCCAACCTGTTGGAAAGTGATCATCTTTAGGTGTTCCTTAAATGTAATGTCTAAAATGTTAGAAAATATGCACTTGAAATAGAGCCTTTTCACATACAGATTTTAGTGATTATATAATATGACCTTGGGTGAAAAAGTAATCCTTGTAATTGCCTAAGTAAAACAATGCATTTATTCTCTATTTAACTTCCTTACTCTGTTTCGGGGAATGGACTGTGATGTTAATATATTCATAGAAAATAGTTCTACTTCCTTAGGTCACACATCGCTTGATATTTTCAGTGAAGTCCATTCTAAAGGAAAATCATTTTTACAAAAACAAGTGAAAGAGCTAATTGTGCAACAGAAAAAAGATGCCTGAGGTTTCCTTTTGTTGGGAAAGTGGTGAAAGTTCAATAATATTTGGATATTTATTCAGAGACCCACATTCTAGGGATCTTTGAATTCTGCTTCTGATTAATATGATTCTTCAGGTGAAACAGTAAAAATTTTCTTATAAATACTGATCTATAAATTCTTAGCTAAATCTGTCAGTAGGAAAATAAACTAAGGATGAAGTGCCTAAAATTTAGGAAGCTTCAAAGTGTCTTAAGTTATCAAAAAAATGTAAGCTGTTCATAACTGACATGGAATTCCAAGTCAAATGAATAACTAAGACCCTAACAACAAAATCAAGTACATAGACTCACCTTATAATGAAAGCCCACTATTAATGTAATTATAGATTAGCTAGATTCTTTGTGTCCTGATCTGTTATTTGATGTTACTATGTCATATTTCAAAATTTACATAGTATGTTAAAATCTAACTAGATCGTATCATTAATATTTTTTGTTTGGGTTGAAAAGGGATGAAGGGATTTAGATACTTTTATTCTCAGGAAATATATTTAAGCAAACTGAGGAGAAAACAGTTATATTCATGTAATGAAAGAGTAAAAATTTAAGCTTGTAAAAGTTTAAACTAGGAAAAATATATGCAGGAATTTTAAGGGAGGAAGGCAATCAACATAGGGATGAGGGGTATGGAATTTTAATTGTAAAATGGTGACTTTTTACTACTTTTGAATGAGTATGCTGTATAGACTAGTAAGTGGATAAAAATGCTGAAATATCTGGTTAATGACTTTCATCTTTATATTTCTGCATTTAGAAGTGTTACATCTTCATTTTTTAAAATCTTATTTTACATCAAGAAGATTGCTGGAGATTAACCATAAAAGCATTACATCACTGTTAGTAGTAACATGGAGCCCAAATTTTGTTTAATTTGCTATGAGAAGAGGCCTTTTAACAATAATTATATCAAGTCTTTTAGGTAAAACATGGAAGTAAATGAAATAACTAAAATTCTTAACTGGGTGATAATATTAATGTCTTCATTTTTTTTTTTTTTGGCTTTTTAAAAACATTTATATATAGATGTATCTTACTCAGACTAAAACCATGCAAAAATTAAATGCAAACTTTTTTCCACAATAAACCATAGTCTGATAACTAGCTTAAAGCATAAATAAATATCTGTTTCAATTTTTTCTAGGTCAAATTTTTGCCTAGTTGAAATCAATCATTCTTGGATTATAAAATTGAAAGTTTATTAGATATTCCCAATATTGGGAGTATGGAAAAATTAAAAAGGGAAAAAAACCTCAAATCATATTACCACTTTTTCTTATTTATTCATTATAAAAATATTTGGGGAGAACTCCAAAATGTGTTAAGTGGAGTATGTGTTAAGTGGAGAGTAAATGATGAACCAACCAATTATACTGCTAGCATTATAAAATAGCTGTCTGACCAAGGATCAGTTATAAGAATAAATTATAAAGCAATAAGGAAAAATGGAGAAGCAAGAATACATTCTTATATCAATGAGAGAAAAATGCAACTAAAATTCTGGTTATGAAAAAAAAAACTTGCATAGTGTGAATATAAAACCAAGTGTAATATTGCATGATCTCAAAATACAAGGAAATGGAGACAGCACTTGCCACATAGTAGGTGCTCAATAGCTTTCTTAGTGAAGAACTAAGTCATATAATAAACAAAAAATGTACTTGACCAATATTCTGGGATCATCTTTCTTTTAGTAGTATAGGCATTGCAAAATTATAATCATAGGAAAATAATGTGTATCTAAACATATAATTGGTTCTGCAGTACTTCTGCATTTATATAGCTAAAGCAATATAATGTTTCATGTAAACAACTTCTGAATGAACCTTCACAACTAGCATAGAAGATAAACTTCAGTTACTGAAGAGAAAGAGATGAGTCTTGAAAATATACTTTTAAGCAAAGACTCCAATAATTTTTCTCCCAACTTGTTTTGTATATGTAAATACGTAACAGATGCTTAGAACTGGAATGGGAATGCAAAGAAATGTAAGAAATGAATAGCACTGAGTAGTCAGCTTACAAAGTTGCTACTGTTGAAATTTCATAGATTAAAAAAGACCAAATAGATTAGAGTTTATGGAAATAATTTATAAAACTAAAATATAAGGACCAAAAATAAAATTCACTCTAAATTTGATATTTTATCAAGGAAATATTTGATGTAAAGTAGCTATTATGACACATTTACTAAATCAAAGTTAAATTCCAAACATTTCAGAATATACAGAAAAAAATGTATGAAAATACTTTTCGATCCCTTCTTAAATCAAAGATTGTTCTTGTTAATATTTGAGTTTGTTTTCTAAGAGTTTAATGTGTAGGTTTATGTTTTCTCCCCAAATTGTAACCATACTTGTACAGTACTTTTAATTTTGAAGTAATTCAAGAGTATATTCTTCTTTTTCTAAATTTTCATTTGTGTGGATATTTAATATTTTGTGATACAGATAAATCCATTTAACCATTATTTTTCAGGCCATTTAGACTTTAGAACAATAACTATGTCATTTATTTACAATGTCAACATATTGGTATCCATGATGATTGTCTTTGCCTAAAATTGTAGCTCTTATGTATATATACATACACACACACACAGAGACTTTGAAATACCTTCTAGCCAGTAAAAACTTCAACAATTTCAGTCAAATAAATAGATTTAGATTGTTACTAAGTAGCTACACTATTCTTTCAGTGTAGCAGATGATATTTTAAAAGTTAAATAATGTGGTGACATAGGAAGGATTGCATTGTTTTGATAGGCTATGTACTTTCCAGATGAGATGATAGATAGATAGATAGATAGATAGATAGATAGATAGATAGATAGATAGATAGATTAGATAGATAGATTAGATAGATTAGATAGATTAGATAGATTAGATAGATTAGATAGATAGATAGATAGATAGATATAGATATAAATATATTATATATATATTATATATATAGATATATATCTATATATCTATATAGATATATATCTATATAGATATATATAGATATAGATATATATCTATATATAGAGAGAGAGAGAGATAGTCTTACCTCAAGTCATCTGTGTCCTTTTTGAAATCTGCAACACTTAATAAATTCTATTCCTGTTATTTTACACTATCACAATTTAGAACGGGTGATGTTTTGCTTCTGACATATAAAACATAGCCCTTATACATAATGTTAAGGCTTATAAACACATCTCATCCCCCTCACACACAATTAGTTGCAATAATCTATAATCAATTTACTAGTCAGCCTGTGACAAAAAAGGGAAGTAACTTGAAAGCATTGGTGCACTCAACATAAAGAGTTTTGCAATGAACAATGAGCAGTAGCTTAAAGAATTGAGTCTATGAATGCCCAGCTCTTTTACCCATTCCATTATTTTCGAAAGTAATTAAGTGGTTTAAGCGTCTGGTTAAAAAATGTAAAAATGGAGTGAAACTCTACAGATATTAAAAGTATCCTGTTTCATAGTTAATCAAAAGGTCAGGGTGCCTTTTGTTCTAAACAAGTCTCATCAGGGTAGTTCATTAACACAATTAGACAAAATGCATTCTCAGTTTCAGTTATCTATTCATTTTAAGGCACTTTCAGCCTTGCTTAATCAAATTTAACATAGAAGACTTTTCCTGGCCACATAATCAACATGTAAATTAAAATGCACAGGGATCTCCAAAGAATAAAACGTTAATTATTTAATAGTTTTTTTTTCACCCTCTATGTATTGGGTTGAGAACTTAATTTTTTTTTAAAAAGTAAACATATCTTTAATATATTTCACTCATATAAAACATGCCCATATTGATACTAAAAAGACAACATGAAATATTGAATTTATGACCCATTTTAATAGGTATTTGGATTAATCCCAGATTCATTTAAATTGAAAAACTTAATTGATAGTGACACGTGTTTTCACAAAGCATGAAGATAGCTTTAAATGATACTGTCCATATGTAAAAGTGATCATATATTTATCAAATAATTTACCTCTGTGAAAACTAACACTATTGCTGAAAATCAAAGAGACAAATTGAGAATGTATTTGACATTTTAATAAGTTCAGGAACAGTGCATTTAGACTTTAATTTGCCACTCATTGAATTTTATGATGAAGTGTGCACAAGATGTATCTATTGATTCTCCATGCAATCTACACAAGATTATTATGAATAAATTCATTTTCTAGTCTGATTTTTCTGACTTCTCCATATTCTCAAAATGCTATAATGTTGAGTTTAGTCAACTGCTAGTAATCTCTCATTTCTTTCAGTAGTTTTCAGAATCCTTGAGAATGTTTATATATATCTATATCTATATCTATATTGATATAGATATAGATATATACGTATATATATTATTTTTTCCCTGAGAAACTCTTAAGCTGTTATTTCCCTTTTGAGTATGACTGCTGTCATTTGAACCCATGAAAATTTATTTACTATTGCATTCAGTTATTTAGTGAGGTGTTCAGTTATCACTCACTTTCAGGGATAATAACCTCAGTGATGCCAACCCGTGAGAATATACCACTAATATTTTATCTAATTTTAAAAGACAAATTCTAGCCTGTGTTTCAGAAATGTCTTCAAGATTCCCAGGATTTTTGTGGTATACCAATGACCTTTCTTTCACAGCACTTCTCAGAAAAATAAGAGGCCATGTGTTTACATGTGGAAAGTTTGCTTTTCTACATAGCACTTGCATTTTGACAATGTAACATTCAAAGTATGACTCAATATTAGCAAATCAGGACCTTAAGTAATATTTATCAATGATAACTTAAGATATTTGTGTGACCCTACAGTTTTGGGAAAAGTGTATATAAAGATCTTACTTTGCCCTTGTGTAATTTACAATTGAGATAGAGAAAAAAAATGGCTATGATAAGTTGGAATAGTAGGAAATGAAAAGTCACATATTTTAAATTCAGTAATATTGGTTATCAAGAGAATACTCACATAATGACATGTATATTTTAGGTCATAGTATTCCTAAAAGATAAAATAACCACATTTCTTAAAATATTATTCTTAAAATAACCTACCTTTTCATGAAAATATATACATATGTTTTTGTGTCTGTATAGTGTGTGCATTTCAATATTTGTGTATGCATTTGTATTTGTAAAACCTAGCCTGTGGTTACTCTTGAAAAAGCAGAGCACAGCAATGTTCTAAATGAAAATCTTTAACAAACACTTATATACTTGTGGTATTTATTCCCTATAATAGACTATGACTTTCTCATTTGATCTTTCTGCGATTTTTTATTTCTACTATACAGACTATCAAGCAGAAATACAAAGGGTGAAGTGCTTGCACAAGGTCTTGTAGCTAATAAACTTAGAAAGTGGTCTTTGTAGTAGAAAATCGATTTTCATTAGAAAGCATCAAAAAGGCAGAGTAAACAGTAAAAAAAAAACTAGAAATACTTGATTTTTGCATACTAAAGAGAGTCAGTATGAATGTTCCTGAAAGAATGTAAACAGACAAGAAGCTGCTCTAGAAATTATTGCGAAATTTCAGATGAACACGGAAGTATGCGGCTTTTTTGTTATTGTTCATCATATGTACTTATAAATATTCATGCATTTTTCAATTACATGCAGAACCAGCAGGCACCATGAAAATTACTTGGTGCTTGTTGGTGATTAACCAAGGGGAGATATACTAGAGCAGAGAGAGGGCATTTCTCAATGAGGCTTTTGGCCAGTCCATGCTAAAAAACACATCTATCTATTGATTGACAGGAAATTTCTTTTTGCTCCTTCCATTCTTAACAATTAGTTTTGGAGAGGGATAGATGCTATCAGGTGTTAATCTGAGCCTCCAAATTTTCAGAATCACTGACTCAGGAGTTAATTACTCAAACTTTCCAATTGTACAGGATTCATATAAAGCCATGGCTTTGAATTATTTACCCAAATAAACAACATTCTTTAGAAGAAAACAGGCAGTTTCACTAATGAAAAATGTAAATTTTAGCCTCATGTGTTATTCATGAATGCTCTGATACCACAATTGTTATTTTCGAGTGTTTAGCTACTGTGAAAAGCATCTTCAGCAATGATGCTGACTGTTGACTGCTGAATGTCAGAAATAATGATCTAGCTGCACTGTAATCTTTGCTGAACGAGGTCTATTTATGTGTCACATTTAGAAGAATATTTGTGTTGTTGAATGATTTTAAATTAATTATTACTGCTAGTATTTCATAAAATGTAATGGTGATCATACAAAGTTTACTACTAATACTAAGTAGAATTTTATACATCATATTTGAAAAGCAAACTAAAATTGACATTTAACAGAATTTATCTACACTGTTATTCAAATGTGGGCACATATGAATGTTTTCCTCTGTTTGAGAAGACCTCAACTCAGATTCACTAGTGATCATTGGGAAATGAATGGTGCAGATTCTGAGCACAGACAGCTTGCCCTAAGCGAAGGTCTATCTGGACAAGGCAACCCTCCATCACAAGTAGCCAGGGTCCATTTGTTCATGGGAGATAATTGCCCCAGGAATGTCCTACATCTGCTTACATTCCTCTAATACACTGCATTTTGCTTTGTTTAGAAAAACTGTTTGCAAAACCGCTTTCTTGCATGTAGCAGTTATTCGCTCTTGGTATGAATGAAGGCTTATGTCATATATTGAAAAACTTCTCAATAAAAGTGGTAGGCAAGGAGGGGTAGGGAGTACAGACCTGCGTCACTCCCCAGCCTGCTCCTCTTTGTACTTTGATTTCCAATCTGTACTTTCATGTTTTAATGCCCTGTCAACTGGTGTTCAACTAATCTGTCTGTCATACCTAATGCCATTTTATTTTATTCTGTTACACTGATCATTTATCTATTACATTGTATGATTTACATAAAAACCTACATGTAAACAATATAAAGTAGCAAGGGTTTCATTAAATCATCTTGGCTACTTTGCTGTCTCTCCCAGTTAGGCTAACTAATATATTTATATTGTGGTCCATTCTCAGTTCAGCTTGCTTTAAAGCTTTATAAAAGCACATATATTTGGTTAAAAGTGTTTATAAATAGTATATACATATATTATTTTCTTCTACTTTTTTATTAAAATAGATCAGTTATATTGCCCTTCTTATTCTTCTTAGAGATTACAAAACTTAATATTCATTGTTTTCTTGGTTGGTTGGCTTTCTAAAATGACAAATATAGGAAGGAAGGTTACCAAGTATTGAGATACTTCCTAATCCTGAAACAGGGAACACATTGGGGTGTGAGAATTTTTTTGATTTTTAAATTAATATCTTGTAAATTTATTGTTCTTTTGTGGTAACTTTGGTTTACAACACTGTATATAACTTAGGGGTACATGTTTGCCCCTTTTAGATGTATGTTACCATACCACACTCACCACCATGGCACTATCCTTTTTTCCCCCTCTTTCCCTTGTGTACAAGTCAAGCATGTGATTTTAGTTGAGAAAAAAATAGAGGTAGTTATTGGGGCAAATGACATTGCAGGTGTATCTATTAGAACTGAAGGGGTGAAATAGAAGGACGATGCAAATATTTATCTTGGGTTTATTCAAGATGAAATTTTAAATGTGTGATGATAAAAATAAGTATGCTTGCTATAAGAAGGATCATCTTGAGTTCCAGGAAATGATGTTATAGAGGTGTCACCAAATGATTCTCTCACTAAAGTTCTGTTGTCTCTTTGAAGCAATGTCTCTCAATTATCTTTGAGAATTCAACTTTTATATACTAGAAGTAATGACAAAATCAATCCACTGAAGCAGCATCCCATGTCTTTCCATTTAGCACACCCACCGCTAAAGTTCACTCCATAAGACGATTGAAAAACATCTGTGTTGACACTGAAGAACAAGAGAAAGGCAACTTGATGACAAGAACTCCAGCTCTGTACATATGCAAGTGATATTTGAATGGCACGGAAGGGTAGTATTATTTTATTCAATTCAAACACATATTGGGCATCCATGTAAACTAGAAATTCTCCTATTACCCATAAATATACAGGACTAGGCAATTTTTCCTACCCTGAAGTGATGCCTTTACAGACACTAAACACGTAAAATAGACTACATGTAACGGAAGGAATTTTATAGTAGAACTGAGTAAAAATCATGACAAAAACATAGGGGTGTGAGCAATTAATTCTGCTTGGACCTTGTGACTGTCATTGTGGATCACAATGTAACAATAACCTAAATAATTTTCATGTCTTACCCAACTAATCTCTAAACACTTGCTATATGAAATCATTGCCCACTCTAGTCCTTGACTCTTCTACAGCTTTCCTTTTACAAACATTCCATCTTATCTGCTTGCTGTATTTTCAATAGTGCATTGCTTCAATTGCTTTCCTTTTGTTGATTCTTTGCATCACTTTCCCAGGAAGCTCCTGCATAAAAATGTTTCTCTGGCTTAATCTCAATATTTAATGTATTGGCTGGAGATATAGAGTACTACAGAAGAAATAATGCTATAAATATAACTGCTAAAATTAAGTTACCCTTCAATATAATTCTGAGAATTTCATTTTACATTTGTGAGTAACATCAATTTAGAACACCCCACCTACTGCAAAGAACCCCTATTTATCATATACCATTGGGCCCCCTCCTAACATTATTCCCCCCTTCCAACCTCCTGGTAAACTAGGATTCTACATTCATTTTTACAGAATTTGTTTTGGTTTAATTTTGTCAATCAGGTATGTCTTTTTCCCCTCCCTCTGGCTCATTTCACATGACAAATCCCCTCCAAACTATTCCAATAATTCTGTTATATATGTTTCTGATTCTCAAAACTATATTTCCATGTGAATTTTATTACTACCTACTATATATCGCTCTTCAGTATATCATAGCCCCCCTCATAGCAATGTTTAAAAGATATCATCCTTTATATAATTCATCAATTACCAGGCTAGTAAAGATACTAGTGAAGCAGCTTCAGGAAAGATATATCCCTGTTAAACACACTCTTATTTATGATTTAGGGACTATAAAACAACACCTTTGAACATCTTCATTCCAGAGACTCAAATTCCAAACTTAGTATTCCCACATTGGAAAATATGAACACTTAAAATAAGTGTAATCTTGATATACAATCCAAAGCATATTTGGTCTTTAAAATTTTAAGATCTTACTAAATTCCCAAGAAATTCCAATCAAAATATCATCAAAAAACATTAAGATTAGGATTATTCTAGCATTCAAATGGTCACCCATAATACTATAGGAAACGAAAAAAAATGAGTTGTCTAGAATGAGATATCTTGGTCTTTGTGTGGTAAAGGTTTAGAAAGCATTGCTCATAGTTAACTTTTGATTCAACATCATGTAAAAACTCTACATTTATTAAAACCATATGTAGGAGTGTGAGTTTTGTACACTAAGACCACAAATCATTGTTCAAACTGGCAAGCTGAAATGTTTGAAAAGAAACTGGAAACACAATGCTGATAGGTTATGTTCGTTAGTTTCATGCTGAGTAATCTTATTCAGTTTGTCAGAATGTTAGATCATGAAAAAACAATGTATCAGTGACAGAAACATAATAGTTCATGTTTCCAAAAATCTACTACATTGGGTATTATTATCATGCTTAATTTAATGGATTAACTGAGTGAAATCACTTTATAATTTTCCAGGAGATAGAGATTCAGTAGAGTTAACAAAGGAAAGAGAACAAGAAAATGCTTATTTCTTTTTAAGAATTTCTAAACAATCAAAATGATGTCACCATAGAAACAAATTCAAGTCAATATTTATGTCTTATTGAGTTGCTTGGACTTAATAACATGAAAAGATGAAACATTCTCTTAACTTTGTCTTTGAAAAATGATTTTGTCATTATTTTATAGAAAAGATCTACTGTTTACCACCAAGCTTAGAGTGCAGTATTTTACTTCTGCCTACTTAAATTAAGTGGGAGCTTCACTACTGGCAGTAGAGTTTAATGCATAGTTTATTACCTTTGGCAATACTGAGAAAAGAAGATATACTCTTAAAAAAAAAACTAATTACATGCATTTTAGTGCAAGGGTTCTTTAAGGGAAAGGCACACGTTCTCAACATTTAATATGTGGCCAAGATAAATACAGTTTAACCACAGAGTACACTCATTAGAATCAGTTTTCATTGGTCGAGTATCAAGTGCTTTATTCAAGCAAATGGAAAACCTTGCAAGTCAGTTAAAACTAATGCCACAAGTGAATTATAAAGGTTTTTCTTTAAAGTGAAATCAATTACAACTTAGCTACAAATACTTTTATATTTAGTTCATCCCAGAGAAAAGATAAAATGATTTAATTTTCCTTTATAATGACCAGTGAAAAAATTGTTTGTTTTCTGGTTTAATGGCTTATCTTCTCTCTATGATCTTTCATTAGTCTGAAACACCTCTGAAAAATTCTCTTTGATTGGTTCCTTCTATCTTTTGAGTAAACTTTAAATCTGAAATCAGCACAAAATTCTACATATCATTCTGTTGTTCAAACTTATGTTTACCTAGAGGGTTAAAGGGCCCCATATTCAGTGTTTTTTATGAAATAGGTGAAATATTTTGATCATATTTTCAGATGTAAAAGAGGCTGAAAGATAATAGTCAAAATTAACTAATCTTAAAATTTAATTATCTTTAGAATGTCATGAATGCATTCAAAATATAATTTTCTTCTATTGACCGCTAGGCTTAAAACAATTCCTAGCACATCTTATTGTGACAATGATGATGATGGCAGTAGTAGTAGTTGTAGTAAACACTGAATAAATGATGAAATCATGTGAATAACTAATCCCTCCATTAAAATAGGACTATGAATTATGTATTTTCTGTAAAATAAATTTGATGCATATAATGTTAACAATTAGCATGAATTCATATTATCTATGATGCTTATAATTAGTATGAATTCATGTTACCTATGAAAAGGATAGAAATCTGGAGAAAAAAACAACAAAATATCTAGAGTATATATAATAGTTTGAAATTTTCCTGAATTTATAGTCTTCAAGCACTTGCCAGAGTTTTAGATAAAATGTTTTATACTTAGCATCACAGGAACAAAGGATATTGGAAACATTTTTAAGTTCTTGATTAACCCAGGTATTAAATTTGCAAAAGAAAATGCAAGTTTAACATGTGAATCTAGAAAAACAATCATCAAAAGGTGGTTAAAAAAACACCCTTCAAAACCGTATTTGTGTCAGATCACAGAAGTCTTACAATTGGAATTAGACAGGAAGTTAGAGAGGTCATTACTCTATTCTTATATCTAGGGAAATGACTCTTCTATTACAATATCCACAATTACAATACATTTTCACTTATCTGAATGCTAAACTACTCAAAAGCTCAATTCCTTAATTTTCCCACTTTTGTGAGAAAGAAAGAAATTACAAATAATAAGGAAGATAATACATTTAAAGATGACTCTGGGGTACTTTAAGAACCTAAAGCAATCCTTTCAGTCATTTGAAAAAGATACAATTATCTTCAGCATGATTTTAGTCTTATCTGTGACTATCTCAAAGTACAGAAACCCTACATCTTAAAAATGTTGTGGGCTATGGAATTTGCCATAGAATGTACAAATGCTTGGTAACGACAGTACCTAAAAGGAAGAAAGTGAACACATTGTGTGGCAGCAATGTAAACTGTGTGGAATCAAGAGGGGAAAAAAGGAACAAAATATCAAAGTTGAAGAAGCAGAAAGGCTGGAGACAAAGGAAGTGATTGGAAAATCCTAACTGTGGGTTTTATATAAGGAGCTATTCTGATCTCAGTTTCTCTTCTCATTTCTGAGAGGTGTTATGCAACTACTAAGACATTTCCTTATGTTTCCTTACAATATAACTAACCCAAGGTGATCAGATAAGGTCTCTCTGTTCCTTTAAGTCTAATTTACTTAATGAAAGTATGCAGAGTAGCAGCTCACTAGAATAACTTCTTAGAAAACATCTGGGAAATGATGGCAGCTTTTGCTTTATTTACTTTCAGTAACAGGGATGCTCCTTAATGCCAAAATTGGTACCAAATACTACTGGTATGCCCTCTCTACGGTATCAAGAGGTATAGAACTCAGTCTCTCCCATTATCCCAGCTCTCCCCTTCTTTTTATCCATGTCTGTTTCAGTCATCACCTAGCCTTTCTGCTAGTCTGTGAGTTCTGTTGATCTTTTTTCTCCTTGTCCTTTTTTTTTTTTTCCAACTATTTGTCTTCCTGCTCCTCTTCTGCTTTCTCAATTTGTAAATTGTTTAAGTACGGTGTGAAATATATACTAGAATAAACACTGCCAAAGTGTTAAATTTTAGTTGTAGAGGCTTCCTGTGTGTCAAAATTATTCAGTACATGTAGTTAATTCACTCTTAAATAGTCATCATTACTACTTGCTAAGAGCAGGTAAAGCTATTAAGAGGGTCTCAAAACAGAATAACCTTTAACACATCTGAGCAATAAGAGTTTGTAGTACAATTTATGAGATTTCAAATCCCAAATCTTCATTTTGAGAAAAGAGCCTTTTGGGTGGTATTTCCTACTCTCAAAGGATCGACTATTGCTACTTCTATATTTCACCATTATTTGAATCACTGCTATAAAATGGTTACTTCAAATCAATTGGAGTAGCATAGAATTATGTCCTCTAAATTTTCTTGACTTAAATCAAGTTTATGAGTCAAAGCACTTCATTTAAAAATGTTATATAGCAGAGAACTGTGTGGGCTCTGATAGAAGTACCACACTGATTTGATGTTCAATGTTGCCCTTAAATACCAGGGGAGCATGACCCCAACTCTTTAAATGTCTCACCTGTAAAATCCCAACAATAACTGACTTTGGGGTGTTGGTTTGGGTATGATAAATTGAGACATTTTTAACTGTTTCTCATAAAATTTAACTATATATAAAAACTATAAGAATTACATGTAACCTATGATGATTTATAATTGTGTATTATTTATAGAAACAGATAATATGTTTTGCATGCATTCATGTCACTCCTAACACCTTAACTGGTTTTTGGGTTTTTTTTTTTTTTTTGGTACTTATTGTTTGAAAAATGATTTATTTGTATTCTCAAGTTCAGTTTCAAGAAAATTTCAATTTGAAAATATTGAAGGCCTCCCAAGAAATAAAATTACTTTTATAGCTAACCTAAATCATTCAAAATACACATTAATTTCTAATTTCCCCATTATGCCTCTGCCGAAGCCTTTTCTTTATATCCCACCCATTGCATTAACTAAACAGAAAGAACTTTCTGTGACATCCTAGACATCCCCTTACTCACCTCCCAAATGTCATTTCATCTAGTCATTGAATGTCATTGGTATTTATGTTATGTTTTTGTAAGACTTATTTTGAGGAAAAGGAAGCATGCATATAAAATATATATTGAATAAAATATTTACAACAAGATTTCTTCTTCACTAAGGTAGGTGCTGCTCATTCACTGAAATGCATATGTACTATTTATGTTAAAAACATTGATAAGGAGATACAGAGAAAGATAGTTTCCATTGTCAAGGAGCTCATTATAAAACAAGGAGCTCATTATGAATTTAACTGGTTTATTGAAGAACCCCAAAGTACAAGGAAATTTGTTGAGTATGGTAGAAGACCCAAAATTAAGATGAGAATGCTACTTGCTTAGCACTTTATATGATTTACACGTATATTATGTATAAGAAATCTGTAATTTCTTATAGTAATTATGAGTAATTGTAAGAGGGTAAGTACGTTCTAATAATACTGTGGTTTCTAACATTATACAAAGGCAGGATTGTATAAAGCATACCTCTAAGTACTTAGACTTATAATTTTGATTTAATTTCTTTAAAAAAGCTCTGTGAGGTACTATTAAATTTTACAGGTGAGGAAGTTGAGGGACAGAGGTTAGATAACTTACCGAGAACATATGGTATTTTCCAATCACCCTGATCTGGGTAGGTTCATTATCTCTTCCAAGAGCTTACAGAAGAATGTCAGAGATCTTCACAGGAATTTTAATAGTGAAAAAGGGAAAGCAGCAAGCAAGTAAACATCCACTTGAGTCTTCCTAGCTTCCCCCTAAGCTTTCTCTCTAGTAGGCTACACAGGCATGAAGACAAAGCAAGGGGACCAGGAGGCAAGCAGGAAAGCAAGCCTCCCAGCTCCCCCATGAATTTTCACGCTCTTTCTGTGTTCTCAGTTTGGTGTTTTTTTTCCCCCAGTGTTCTTCCTCTCCCCCAAGGTGACACCACCCAACAGCCTTGTCTATCAGGTCCAGGTGTGCACAATCATGGAGAGGGTACAATACCACAGGTGCCAGTCATAGAATATGACAGAAAAGTGTGAAAAAAAACCAATAACTCATTTACCCTAAACATGGTTATTAGGTTCAGCAGCCCTGACTTGAGCACAAGTAATTAATCACCATTCAGTACATGCAAAACAAAACAAAAAAAAAAAAAAGAAAAAGAAATAGATGTATTTCTATATATGCCTATTATATGCATAAAATACATAATTTATATATAATGTAGACATATAATAGATACATGTTCTATCTAATTAAATTAGAATTATTGGCTCTTGATTGCTTTTTTTTAAGATGATCTGAGAATTGAACTTTGATAATCAAGATTTCAATAAAGGATAGAGTTAGTAGGAGCTCGGTAGGTTCCAGGTTGAGGAATATGACCAGAGCTGACTTGGTATGATACTGCAGGAGGTGATCTATAAATAATGACACAGTCTGTTTGGATAGAGAAAAGGCCAGAAGAGCAAAAATTTGAAATTAAAGTTGGAATATGTGCATGAAATAACTCTGCAGCAATGAAAACACTTTAATCTTCTAATAGGATAATGTTTGAAAGCATCGACCACCTGACAAGGTGTGACAGCCTAATCTTTGTGAGGCATTTGAAGAGGTCACCATAGCTGTCTGAACCTGAAGAACTGTTACTCTCCAGTCCTTGAAACAATCCTGCAGGGTTTCAGGCAGCCAAAGAAGGTTCTGCTTAAGTGACTGCATGAAATCATTCTTAACATATGGAGCTCTAAAATAACGCTGTGTTTTGTCAGATATACCAGCTATAACTGTCTGCAAGAGCAAAGGTAAGAGCTTTAGCTATACCACATATCATGGCTTCCTTCTAGCCCTGTCACTGTCAAGATCCATTCAGAAAGTCCAGAACAAAAATGGGTGACTTGTGTATCTGCAGCCTTGAAAAGGTGAAATAGGTGATGAAAATTGTTCCTTGCTGTGTGACAGAAAGGGGGAGAGCTCTCAGTGTCCCCCTTATATAAGACCATCTATCTTTCTGAGAGAGCAGTCATCAAATGGCTATATTAAAACTGACACACATTTAAGTCATGAAAAAAGTAAAATAAAATGTATTTTAAAAAGGAAATATACTTTAAAAGTTTGGCAGAATTATGTCATTGGCCTTCAGGAAAACACCAAAGTCAGGGCAGAAGTGGGACGTGCCCCTCTGTTCTTTTCTCCCCTATGTTCTGCGTTATTACTTGCTAAATCAATTGCAACTGCTTACCTCGGTCCAGCGCATTTAAGCCCTTTCTTGGGGCCTCTACCGTACCCTTTGAGAATTTCACCCATAACTCCTTACCAATTCCCTGAGCTGTTCTGACTTCTCTACCAGAAAATTGTTATTATATTTATAACAGTATTCTGAGAATATTTCACCGAGCTGCTAACGAAACTCTTTTATACAACTAATGAATTATGCCTTCAATGTCTTTTTCTCTCTGCATGATGTCCTAGATTAATGCACTATATAATGTTAGTAAATACAACCATGTTTCTTCTTTAAAAGTCATTAAAAGGGTTTTAATAAACATTGAAATGATCAATGTGTTAATTGGTTCCAGATAATGTTTATCAAATATTTAGGAAGAGGAAATAAAGTACTGTATAGCAAATAATCCAATTCAAGGAAGTAGTTTTCTTGCAAGAGATTTGTCTAAATAGGGATAGAATTTCCACACTAAGAGCTTTTTAAAAATACAAATGGGAGAAAGAGGTAAGAATTAGCTTAAGTAAAAGTTAATGCAACATTAGGTTTGCAGATTTAATTGAACAAAGAAAATTTGAAGTTTATGTTACAAGGATAAATCCAAATCATGTGTGATAGGCCACCTGGATTTCACATTTATTAGTATTATTTGTTGATAAAAATGTTCTGCATTGTGAAACTGGTGACTTAAATAATTTTTTCTGATTCTAAGGGTCACTTTCATTACAGGGAGGTGGAGGGTGAGTGAGTTAGTCAGGTTTATTTCTCTATTGGCCTGGACAACCAGCACATGTGGTGTTGCATCCTCCCCCTGATATTAGATACCTGGGCCCATGGGTGTGAGCATGTGTGAGTGGGTTCACCTGGGCTTGGGAGGGGACTGGAAAGGAGCAGCGTCACCCAGGGCAGAAGAGCACACATGGAATGGAGAGAGTGCACCAGAGAACAAGAACAAAGAAAATGGGAGTGGAGAGATGAAGGCGATACAAAGAAAACAGCAAAGAGTGCAAAAAAGATTTGTAGAGGTTTGGGTGCCAACTTTCTTCCCAGACCTGCCGGCCAGGCAATTGGTGTAGGTTCCCTGACCAGAGAGCTTGCACTACACTTCCTACTGAACATTCATTTTCAAATTTATCATTTGTTTGTTTCTGTATAGCTTAGTGGAAACAATGATTATAGAAGTTTTTTATCAGTCCTGAAGTTTGTTCATTGTTCTTATTTTCACATGGAGAGTAAACTGATATCCCAAATTGTGTTAGACTTTAGAAAGAAGAAATTTTTTCAGCAGTTCTGTTATTGTCACTGAAGAAGCATTTAGGATTAGAGGAGACATGGTGAACAAGATTAGCAAAGAAAATGGCTTATTTGAGGACAGTCATGAGCTAGACTCTAAAATAGGAGATGAGTTAACTAACAAAGAAATTATAAATTTTAAGATTTGGAGATTTATGGATTTTAGTGAAATTAATTTTCTGAAAATGCAAGAGAATCAGATGTAGAGGTGCCAGAAATCCTATAGCTTATTATATAATTTTCTGTGCTATTTCCATTTTATGTAATAAGCTTATCAGACAAATATTATGAAACAAAAATACTTGTAAATATGCTTGTTGTTTAGGTCACACAAATTTGTGATTATTCTTTTAAGTATGAAGATCATTATACAAGATTTCATTCATTTTCCATTTCATTCTACCTTTTAAAAGCAATTTGGTCTTATGATGAAAATGAAATCTGTTGGCATAATTCATTCTTTGAGCCATGGCCAGTCTAATAGCCTCAAATATTTATTTGTAATATTTGTGTTTACTGTTTATAATGTTCTAAAATATTATTAAGCAATGCTCTGCCTCTTTATTATAATGATCTGTGCTGCATAATATTGAACAGTTTCCACAGATGAGAAAGGAATTTAAGGAAATCTGGCTTAGTTTCATATTTGCACATTTATGTTGCCTAATGCTGAAAACATGACATCATTACATCGTGTTTAAGCACAAAATATGTTGTAGGGTTTATTTCTACTTTCAATGGCGGTACCTCAGAAAAGCTAAAGTCATTTTAATCAACAATTTTAAAGGCAACAAAAGAAAAATATTCAGCTTATGGATGCAGCTGAAAAGAAATGTGAAGTTTTTCAAGAAACAAAGCAATCTTAGTGAAGAGGGCTTTTGTGTAAGTTATTGAGAGATTCTGAGCATCAGCTTCCTTGTATTAAAAGTGGGTTTGAATGTATTTGTAAAAATTGCAAGGGAATTCCAGTGTCTATCATTTAGCAAGCATTTAATAAATATATTGTAGAAAGGATTGAGCATTTCATTTAGAGGTAAAGAACATTTTTCCATTTTGAGTATGCATCTAATATATGTACCCACATTTTACATACAGACACACATACAGCTATATAGACAAAATATTAAGAGCACAAATTGATTATCGGATTTTGTTTTGTTTTCATGTAAGTTTGCAAGAGAGCATAATTCAACTGTTAAGAGCCTGTCTATAAGAGTTCGCTAAAATTTAACCCAATCACAATAAATGGGATTGTGTCATGTCTTTCCCCCCCTACTAAGTCAAACTAGAGACAAGAATTTTAGAGACCTTTTCAAAGAATCATCTTCTGGTTTCATTGATTTCTTTCTATGGATTTTTCTGGCTTTAATTGCATTGGTATCGGCTCTAATTTAGATTATTTCCTTTCAAGTGTTAACTTAAGATTTAATTTGCTCTTTTTTAAGTTCACCAAGATGTAAATTTAGATCATTGGTTTTAGATCTCTTTTCTTGGCTGCTAGTAGCATTCCACGCTATGTACTCTGAACTTACCAATATAATTTTCTGCTATAGTATTTGGATAGTTTGTACGATGTCTTTTGGTTTCTGCGAAAATCACTTGCCATGCATTTTTAAAAGATTATTTAAAAATCTGGTTAATGTATGATAACTGATATTTCATCATACCTGTCACTTAGGTAACGCAAAAATTTTCTTTTGCCATACTTTCAAATTCAGGCCATCCATATTCATATAATATTGTAAGAAACTGTAAATCACATTGCCATTTTCAGATTGCCTTTCATGTGGATGTCGAATATTTAGCATGTATTCATTTTGTTTCAAGAAAATCTTCATTGGAATGAGCAGTATCATTGTAAAATTGTACTATAATAGAAAGAGTAAGTCTTGCCAAAGCATATATCATCTACTACTTTCAACAGTTCCATAACTTGATGATTCTTAGCACTTGTACATATATTTAGAACAACTTTAACAACTAAGCCCATCATTAGTTTTAGTATTTGCTTCTGCCCGGTGACTACAAATATCTCCCATATGATTTAAACAGTAGAATGAAACAATAAGGAAACATGCTTCATTTTAAAATTCTACTAAGCCTGGATATTGACTTAATAAATTGGAATTTCTTATGTCATGATAAAAACTACTTTTTTCCATGTCTCACTGAATTTTTGACAGTAGAATTCAAGTATATCTATTCCATGAGTTTCATTTATAGATCTCATTGAAATTTCTTCAAAAGTTTCTTCATAAACAGGCATAATCATAATTTTTGAAAATTTGAATCAATTGATTCCTAACATTTTTTTAAAAAACATCTTTTTACTGGAAATTGCCTGCTAATATACCCTCATGGAATTGAATTTAAGAAATTTTATGCTGATTTCTTTTACTTTAATATTGAGAAAATGTAGGTTTACAACACTGTTTCATAATTTGCTTAAAACATTGCCATAACCTAAGCAATGCTTTCTTAAGCATCACTCTCAATGATTGCTTAATAATCATCCATAACTGGTCCAAAATACAAGCTCAGATCCTGTTAAAATCATTCAATTTTTTATATTCACATTTTAATTGAGACAATCATTATCAATTTTTGATGGGAGAGTGAAAATACCTCAAGAAATTTATTTTTGCCAGAAATATCTGTGTGATTATATGCCTATTTTTAATCTCTTTACTTGGCATATAGATTGTTCATTTTGTTCTACCATAACAAATGCAATTGACACTAGCCACAAAATTTGTAGCAAATCTTCTAGCTTTTTCCTTTTCACAACTACTTAGTAATGAAGTACAAAATAGTACAAATTCCAGTCTCCTCTGCATTAGTACTAGATCTTTTAAATTTGTTCATGGTTTTTATTCCAGTTTGGAAACTAGTTCATATAAAATTAAATGATAACTTTTATAATTATCAGGTAAAGGTTATGTAGTTTTAACTCATGCTACATCACAAAATATTTAGAGATTACAGTGTGACACCTGTGCATCAGGTGACAACTGAACTAGATTAATTTGTTGACATCAATTGCACTGATGAGCTATATACTATGTGTAGAAGGAAAATGTGTGTTCATCAAGGGCATTAGACTAAAAAATAACCAAGACAAAAGATACCCAACTGAATGGGAAAAAGTTTTTGCTCTCCACACAAGTGATAAGGGTCTGATATCAAAGCTCCACAAAGAACTCAAACAACTTAACAAAGCAAGAAGATTAGTCAAAAGAATGGAAAGGAGAGCTAATATTTCTTGCTTTGGTTTATTTTTTCACTATATCCCATATATCAGTGAAGCCATTTGGTTTCTATCTTTTTCTTTCTGGCTTGTTTCTGCTAATATGATTTATTCTAAGTACATCCATCTTGTTATAAAATTGTCGAATTTGTCATTTTTAATTGATGAGTAATATTCCATTACTCATGTGTATATGTACCACATTTTTTTTATCCAGTCATCTATTTGGGACCATTTAGGTTGCTTCCATGACCTTGCAATTATAAATTGTGCTGCAGTAAACATCCGAGCACAGGTGTCCCTTTGTACCTACATTGAGGTCTCTTTTGGGTAGATTCCCAAGAGAGCAATTGCTGGGTCAAATGGTAGTTCCATTTTCATTAACTTGAGGGTCCTCCACACAACTTTCCATAGTGGTTGAACTAGTTTACATTCCCACCTGCAGTGTAGTAGTGTTCCTTTTTCTCCACATCCTCGCCAGCAATTCTTGTTGTCTGTATCATTGTGGTTTTGACTTTTTTTAGGTCCTTCTTTGTCATTGAAATCTAAATTTTGCATATGGGTGTCTTAGATGGCTATATGATCAAAAGTGAAATGCATTACTCTCCAGATGAAACACTTTAATGTGTATGCTGATTGTAATTAGCAATCAAAAAAGGTATTTCAGAATGTGACAAATATCTGCTTCTCTACATTTTTATAATATTTCATATGATTTTGGGGGTGGAAGTGTTAAGAGCAATTAAGCCTTTGCCTTTCTGTCTATAGATATAATGTAGATGATTCTATGTTTGTTAAAACATCTGAAAGCAAAGCAGTCTTAATTGCAAGTTAGTGTAGACATTCTTGATATATTGAAAATACCAAAAATCACATCATAACTATTCTTTACCAACTTTCTTCTTTTATCCATCATGTTAGGTAAGATGGGGGGATAGTCATTTATGCTAAAAATCATCAAACATTATGATCTTTAAAAGAGAAATGAGCAAGGAGCCTCTAAGAACAAAAACCAAGAATCGAATGTATCTGCTACAATGTGCAAATGAATGTACAGTATTGATTGCATTTCCATATGATAGTCCAATCAGGTAAGTTTCTCATTTACAGGTATTTCATCCCTCTTTAAGAGATGGGTGATGTACTAGAACCTGATGATTGAGTTGTCTGTTCTTTTGCACTCATTAACTTCTCAGGAGAGTTCATTTATCAGATCTCATCAGCTGCATGCCTGGTAGGTAGGGTATATATAGCTTTATTTCATGATGACTAACCAAGTGTAGGTAAACTAAACCAACATGCAGATCTGGTCATTGGCCTTTTTATGTTCCATTGTAAACTAAGAAAATGTAAACTTATTTCAGATTGTTTAAAAAAGATAAAATAGTATTGGCCAGAGACTGGAAGTCACCTGCAAATTTTCAATTTTTTACCAACTAGACACCTAAAGGAATAATCTGTCGATACCTGTTTTGTATGAAAATACCCTTCTAAATTGTCAACTTCATTCTTGGAAAATGTGTTTCATGCCTATCCCTCTTAACTAATGCACTGTTTGATTTTCATAAAAATTGTAATACAAAATTCTATTACTTTTCTCTGTTTATTCTCTGAAATTCATCAACTGGTGTGTGCACAAGGAGGATGGTCACCAGGTTACTTTTAGTCAATTTTTCAGAAAGTTCAATTTTTCAGAAAGTTCATGCTTTTTCCTCCTTGATATTGAACTTTCTCTCTATATATTTCACAGAATTTCTTTATTGAAACAATACACCTTTACTCATATAGCTTCAATATTGACATACAATTCTTCAGAATATAATTGCAGATATATCTATTACAAATTTTCTATTGGACCACTTTGATTTGGGTATATAAATTGTTGCTTTCATTTGTGAATGTTAAATTTAGATAGCAGTAGTACTCTAAGTAGTGGCATCTTATTTTAAAATCCTTAATCCAACTGGGATACTTTTAAGGAAGCCAAGTTGATTTTTCAATCAATAATATATTGTCTGAAGATAAATGTTCTGTTGTTTTCATACTGCTAACTTACATTACATTGTGAACTTTAGGAAAGTCATTCTATGAAATGACAGATTAGACCTCAAAATTTCTCTTTGATATGTAAGCCATACTGTTCTTAACTGAAAGGAAAGTTGACAGTTAATATATGTCTACTTAA
Organism: Uropsilus gracilis; assembly: GCA_004024945.1. NCBI lineage: Eukaryota > Metazoa > Chordata > Mammalia > Eulipotyphla > Talpidae > Uropsilus > Uropsilus gracilis. The sequence continues at coordinate 22,970 of PVHY01001846.1, read as the reverse complement.
CTGTATGACTATGAATTTGCAATCATTTTACATCAAATATTAAAGTTATATATATTAGTTTTTGCTTTAATAACATAATGAAATACAACCTTAACTCTTACAGACCAACACTCTAGCTCAACTTATCTCCTTTCATTTCTGTTTTTAACTACATTTGATCTTATAAAGATTCTGAAATGCCATGTTTATTTTCTTTTGTTTTTGTGAGGTTATTTGAGGATTATACAGCCAGAAGGCATAACAGTTACTTCATCAAATGATAATGTGAAGGATGTAAGCTACTTAGAAATAAGGAGATTTTCATAATCCTCCAAATCAAGCAAAAAAAATGTTTGAAGTTTAAATTTCCAAATGTAGGTGTCACAGGTCTGTGGAAATTTTAATGATACATATTCCACAAGACAATCATTTTTTCCTTATAAAAAGTGAAACTGAATGAAATCCTTGAGAGAAAATCAGAACTTCAACAATCCAGGGTCTTCTGGAAAGGTTGGCTTTGCAAGGGTAATTCTAAGAGATCTTGTGAACCACGCCAATCTTTCTATTTAAATTGATGTTTTTATATGTATCGATATCAAAATAACCCTTCTGATTAGGAAATCAGGATAAAATAGATAACCTAAACAGAGAAATTACAAGCAATGAAATTCAAACAGTAGTCAAGTCTCTTCAATTTCCCAGGACCAGCTATCTTCACTAGTGAGTTCTACCAAATCCTTTTCAAAGGAAATGAAATCAATTCTTCTCAAACTCTTCCAAAAGAGTAAAGAACAGGGAATGCTTTCAAACACATTTTATGAAGTTTACATTACCCTGATATCAAAAGCAAACAAGGACATCACAAAAAGGCAATACAGACCAAGATTCCTAATGAACACAGATGCACAATTTCTCAAGGTCTGAGAAAAGTGAATTCAGCATTCATCAAGAGGCTCAGGGAATGGGGGGAGATGAGTGGAAGTGGTCAAGGAGGTGAGGTGGTGGGTGACCCCTCAGGATTACAATGATGTGATTTTACATATATATATATATTTCATATATATTTATTTGATTATATATAAATAATTAAAAAAAAGAGGTTCACACCTCATGACTAGTTTGTATTTTTTTCAGGAGCCCAATAATTGTTTAATAAACACAAATTGATTAATGCAATTTACCATGTCAACAAAATAAAAGATAAAACCATATGACCATATCAACAGATAAGAGATGGAAACTAGTTGCAAGACAAAGAAATTGATCTCTTATACAACAATAAAGACAAGCAATTTGGTTGGGAGTAAAAGGCTGAGCTCACAAATCACTAAAACCAGGCTAATGAGATCATCATGGAAAAGGAGGGAGTAGGAGTCTCAAAGTGTTCTTGCAGCATAACTTGTCAAAATAGTTCTCAGACCAAAGGAACAATGTGTCCACACAGGTGAGCCTGGAATGGTGAGATGTAAAGACCATAGAGTTTTGGAGGTCAATTGCTAATAAATGGACAGGATCATAATAAAAAGAGAAAATAAATGAGTCTGAATTGAGATATGCTCTGGAAAAATTTTCAGTTGGAAAATTTTCTGGAAAAAATTTCAGAAGAATGCAACCTTTATGTGATGCAGCCTAACCATTGGTAATAGATATTGAGCATTAAGAATACTTCCAACATACTGAATATCAAAAGATGAACTTGTGATTGTGTGTATATACAAACACCACACACACATGCGCACAGCTGACTATATATGAAGACCTAAAGCCCAAGCCCAAACTGAAATACGTAATTGTGTCTTCCTGAAGTTACCAATTTTGCAAGATTTCTTAGATCCCAAATCAACCCTTTACTAAATGTTCTTTTGGCAGGGGTTTTCTACTTACTAGGTTAGATAAGATGAATAGTATCAGTGCATTTTGTGGATATTCCTCCCAGGGAACTTTGTTATATCAGATTACTTTTAAAGTCTCAAAACATTTTTAATAGCCAAGAAAGTCACTCAAATGAATAAATGAACTGTGATTATTATCTAATGTGAATAATGTCAGATTAAGTTGTGATGTGAGACACTGTACTTATCTTGCTGTAGTATTGTAGGAAAAATTTTCGAATTGCATATAAAGTAAGCACACCAACATTCAACATTAAAACCTAAACATATCAGATCCCAAAGTGCTTTTGTTACAGACAAACATTATATCTGATTTCTGACACATTTTCATAGTTTGAAAGTCACCCATCTGATTATTTGTTTTTGATGCATACTGTTTTACAGTTGTATACTCTCACTTACATCCCTCCATGTCCAGATACAGTCTAGTCAATAATTTACTGTCACAATTTCTTCTCTTAAACTGTTGTCTAAATCTCAGGTATCATAGAAGTATATTAAAAAAAAAATTAGGATCAAAAATTAGGACCACAAGTTTGAAATCCTGTGTCAGACATATTATAAAACTTCAGGATATGATTTAGCCTAATTATCCGCTAAGCAGCTTTCCACTTCTAACTACTGGTAATAGTTAAAAGAGTGAGAAGGCATTTCACAACTATTTTTTTAAGAGTAACTGCCTCCAGAGAACTCAGCCAGTGTTTGGCCCCCCAAAACCTAGACTTCTAAGTTTCAATTTGGAAAAGTAGAAAAAAAAAAACAGACTTAAGAACAATTATTTCTTAAATATAACCTTTGCATGCCTATCAAGATATATGTCATTTCTTTCAGAGTGTAGATCAATTTAAATGTGAGCAAGAAGAACAAATGACACTGTAAATTAGAGGTTTTGCAGCATTTGAGTAATTTACAAAATTTCTCTGTCACTGAATATAAAGTCAGGTATATTTTCCTGACTGATCAAAATTCCACTTCTATATCATATTCCTTGTATAAGTATTCAACTCTCCAAGATGGATTGCTTATACAGAAACATTATTCTTAAATTTGCATTATGGTAGCTGTATTACATTACCAATAATTCTTTTGATTCTTTTGGGGATTGTATCAGTTTTCCTTTATCAGCTGTTCATTTTTCACCAGATGCACAACGTTTGAAAAATACAGGTCTTTCAGCTTCGTTTATAATGTATACTATGTGGATTTTTTTCTTTCTAAAGTAATAACAAGTCTATGCTAAACTTTAATATTCTAGCATGATATCAAATGGTATTATTCTAAAAGATGTATCATGTTGTTATAAAGAAATGTCCTCCTCAAAAATGTAATATGGACTTTTATAGGACAACCAGGACACAGCTACATTAACCAGTCAGTTGAGAATAAATGTATGTCACCCTGTATTCTACATAGTGTGCACTTTTTCAGACACACACTCAGTGTCAAAACTTATGACTCTGAATTATGTTAACAATTTTGGTTTAGGTCAGTGAACACAATTTAAACACCTACACAATAGACTAGATTTTCGTTCTCCTATTGAAATTCTATTCAGCAGGATAGATACATTTTGAAAGCTGAAGAGAAGTGTCTGTAGGCAGTCTTCCTAAGTTATTTTCATATGAGCTCACACAACGTCTGACCTATTTTACTGATATTGCAAGAACATGATGAGAGATTCATTCAAATATGGAAAGAACAGTCGCAAAAATTATAGTGTGAATAGTCACACACATACATAAGTGTGCAAATGGCTAACATGTCAAAAAGCATATTTTTTCCCTTTATTAATTTCTGTACTAGAGGCACACAAACATAAAAAAAAAAAAAAAACTATTGACCATATCAAGGACTCCTTAGCTATAAAAAATTATATATGGTATATGGAATGTCCTGAATCCATTTATTGGTTTCCAGGGGAACATTCCCATTTTGACCCAGGAATAAATCAACCAATGTACTAAAAGCTTAAATTGAGTGATGCTTTTTTTTTTTGTTTAAATATAAATGCAATTACTGTAAAAATGATGAGACTAAATATGCTCTAGGTGTGAGGAATATTATAGGTTGATCTCAGTGAATAAGTACATAGGCATGCTTTTGAGGTAAATTTACTTACTTTTACAAGTGTGTTCTGTTTTTAAAGTGAAAATACATGTGTTGTCTTTTGTGAAAAATCCCCCCCTATCTTCACAGTTAGAAAAGGTCAGAGTTTCAAGGAATAGATTGGGAATATTTGGTATTACAGTCAGGTTGTTTCCATGTCCTTGCAATTATAAATAGTGCTGCAATAAATATCCGAGCACAGGTGTCCCTTTGTGCCCACACTGAGGTCTCTCTTGGGTAGATTCCCAGAAGAGTGATTGGTGGATCAAATGGTAGTTTCATTTTAATTAGTTTGAGAGCCCCAAGACAGATGACTGGATGAAAAAGATGTGGTATATATACATAATGGAATATTACACATCGATTAAAAATGACAAATTTGATGATTTTATGGTAACATGGATGTACCTAGAAGAATTCATATTGGCAGAAACAAGTCAGAAGGAAAAAGACAGAAAACAAATGGTTTCACTAATATATGGATAAACAAACAAAAGTACAGAACTGAGGGAGGGGACCAGCTGGAGTGGCCAGGGAGGGAAGGTGGTGGTTGACCCCCAGGGATCACAATGATGTGAAATACATACATACATACATACATACATACATACATACATACATACATACATACATACATACATATGTTATTTAAATAAAATAATATTACAGTCAGGGATGAGAACAGGGAATGGGAGGGAAAAGCTAAACTAAGGGAGAAACACTTGTGGCAGACACAGTACAAGTGTTTTGTCAGATTGTAGAATGTAGTCCCTCCTCCATACTTCACCACTACATAACTATTGGTGTAGGTTGTATAACTACACAAGGCAGTCTATGGGGATGGTTGTGTAACACTGTGTTGTATCTAAATGGCTAGCAAGATACAGACTCTCTGAAGAAGAATACTTAGGAAAACTCAAAGTCAATAGCATCAGCAAAAAATGAGAATGGGAATTAAAGGAATGAAAGGATGTTCTTGAAACCTCTGACCCTGTACCTACGACAACTCTTATTAACCAGGTTAACAAACTCTCATAATAAACATTCTGAATAGTTCAGTTTGTTATTTAATGTACCACATCTATCTTTCAAAGTAATTACTAAAAGTCATGTCATGACAACAAAGGCAAAACGAATAAGGAATTACAATCTCACCCAGATAGAGTACACACAAGAATTTAAAATTTTTTGTCTGTTAAGGGAGCTACTGGAAAATGTAAACAACATGCAAGACTGAGGAATAATAAAAACAGGGGCATGACAACTTTTTAAAAAAGCTAGAAATAAATAAATTTTGAAAGAGAAATGAGGCTACCCATTGACATAACAAGACTAAAGAAAAAAAAAATCAATGAGCATGAAGATAGGTCAATTAAAATTTTAAGAAAGAACTGCAAAAATACAAAATAAGAATGACCTGTGAGGATATTTCAAAACATGTAAAATGCATGTAGTTGCAGTAGCGAATGGGAGACAACAGAATACAATAAATGTAAGTGATAATGGCAGAAATTTTACCAAAATTAATCATAGAAACCAAACTACAGATTCAGATAGCAAAGAGAGTAACACACAGGAAAAGTACCAACACATTTAATTAATGTTAACTGAAAAATAATGTCTCAAGAATATTAAGATAACATATTAGATAATCAAAGGAAGGAGTGTAGGAAGCAACCTAATTGATATTATTGTGTTATTCCAAATAAGCATTAAGTTGAATTAAGTTTAGATAGACAGAACCAGTGAATCATCAATATCAAGAATTATTAATGATAGAATGAGCTTCCAATTCTATATTGCCACGTCCAAAGATATGCTGTTGCTGTATGGCAATGCAAGATTCAACCACCCCTTCTCTGAAGAATACCCTCAGAGATGCAAAAGACAGGACAATTATTATTTAAATCTTCCTTATCCAGCTCCTTCTGTATTAGTTTAAAAGCTGTTTATCAGCAGAAATCTGATATAGAGATGGTCTGTTAATTTGTTAGCAGGAGTGAGGTTTGCAGAAAATTTTACATTACCTTTATAGTTATATTTAAAATGTAGGAAACTAAAGAGAGAAAATCTTAAAAAGAAATCAAAAGAAAAAAAAAAACTACCAGTGGTAGGATGAAATTCATAACTGGTTTGTAGTCAAATGTTAGTACAAGTAAGAAGAGACTCTAATGAAATATTCAAATTTTGAGAAACAAATCCCACCATTCATGAGGTAGAGAGCCAGTGAAATTCTACTTCAAACGTGAGTAATGCAGCATTTCTTGACAAAAACCAAAAATGACTTAGAGATTTATTACTAGTATACCTAGCTCCAAGAATGCTAAAAGACCCTTAAGTTCTTAATACATTTTAAATTATTTTTGTATATAGTGTAAGACAGTGGCCATTTCTTTTGAACATAATTGCTCAATTTTAACAACATGCTTTTAAAAAGACATCCCTTTCACCATTTCATATTCTTGATTCCTTCATCATAAATCAACTCTCTATATAAATGTGAATTTATTTCTGGGCTCTCAAATCTTTTTTACTGGTCAATGTATCTGATCTTATTCTGATACCATAGTACTTTGACTACTAAAGCTTTGCAGTATAATTTGAACTCAGGAAGTATGATTAATATACATGAGAAGTTACACATTCTTATCAGCCATTAGGAAAATGCAAGTCACATCCACAATAAGCTACCACCTCATTTCTATGAAAATCGCCAATATCAAAAAGATCAGTAACAGGAAGTGTTGGAGAGGCTATAGAGAAACAGAAAACACTATACCATTGGTGGAAATACAGGTTGGTCCAGCCTTTGAGGAAATAGTATGGGGTTCTCGAAATGTTAAATACAGATCTATACTACAACCCAGAATATCACTTCTAGGTATTTATAGTAATAAATATAGCTTATGAATGCATAAACAAAGTTTGAAATAATATACATACTGCTATACTCAGTGTAATCTATTTTAGTATCTAAATGCCCAACAACAGATGAGTGGATTAAGAACATGTGTTTACATGATTAAGTATACACAATGAGATACTCTTAAATGAAATCTTGCTATTTGCAGCAAAATGATGGAATTGGAGGGTAAGTGAAATAAGTCAGAGGAGGGAAGATTAATACTGAATGACTTCTGTCATATGGAATATAAATAAACTATACAGAAATTCAGAACAAGGATAAACCTTAGAAATATGAGGCAGACAGAAAGTCATAGAGGCAAACAAAGTGAGGATAAGGCCTAATGTAATGGTGGAGGATTATGGGTATTCGGGTGGTAGTATGCTATGTTAACAACATAGATCTGAAGAAGTGTTAATCTCTTCCTATCAATCATCAATAATGCTGTAAACCATTGTTCAACCATAAAAATAATACATTAAAAAGAAAAAGATCTTCATGCATACTGATCAAGAAATGCTACAAATTGGATCTACATAAAGAGCAAGCAAGCTTCAGAGGAGGAATTTATTAAAGTAAAATAAAATCGTATTTTTTAAATTCTTGAACTGAAAGTATTATTTTTCCCATTCTTAATTGATAGAAAAGCTCTTTGTTTTAAACAATAACAGTAATAGCAACGATGTTTGATTGATTACCACATCTGAAGAAATGAAATGAAAGTGTCAATGTCAGACAAGAAGGAATGGTGTATATGACATACCAGATTGAAAGGTACTAGTACTACATGTGAAGTGGTACTGTGCTGTTGAAGGTGGATTTAGACTAGTCAAAAAATGTATACTAAGAATTTTAGGGCAAGCGCTGAGATGTTTTAGATGTACGATTATGCTAAGAAAAGAGATAAAGTGAGATGTCCTAAAATCAACCATACGAAAGGAGATGTCCTAAAATCAACCATATGAAAGTAGCTATCAGCAAACATAGCATCTGGCTCTTGATGTCCTGTTAAGCCCAAAGAGGCAGGGGAATGTAAAGTTGGAGTTTTTTTTTCATATAAACTCCTGTACATATTTGACACTACAGCTATGAAAACAGTAAACAATTTCATTTTGTTAAATGGTCATTTTACTCTTGAACTTGTGTTGATACGCTTGCATAGATTTCTACTATACAAGATTGTGTGATATTATTCTATAGTCCTATGAATACAGGGAATGTAAAGAATCAGATGTGTGTGACAGTCATAATGTTGGGCTTATAAATGTGCTTTTTTGAACTCACATAGGTGCTTGATTGCTTTAACTGTCAACATTTAAAACTCACATTGCTTTGTTAAAATACAATTTCCAGCTTCACTGGCAATATGAATCTACTGGTCAACAACACTCTTTTCTGTAGCAGTGTTGAATTTCATGGTTCTAGTCCTATTTTGTAAGAACATTTAAAATACTTTGAAACAAGCTCCTGAGATTATCCTGTGAAATTATGAACAATATTGATTTTGTGTATGTTTAAGGAAGAAAAGTGCACAGCTATCATGTTATAGATTTAGAGAAAAATGACATCCAAACCTATTGTTCTTGTTAAATATTGAGTATATTTACATAGAGAGTCACTATCTCTTCTTCTATTGTGTTATCCCCAGAGCTGTATATTCTAAAAATACTCCTTCAGGAAGTAGATAAAATTATTTATATGGCTTTACTAACAGAATTGTTAATCTGGCCTTAATTTTCCTCCTTCCACACAGAAAAAAAATTAACATATTTAATAGGTCCTCTTACTGTTTTAATTTCTCTGCTGCTTAAACTATTACAGCATCATTACTTTTATACTGCAAATACCACATGGCTTTAAGATTCTAGTCTAGAATCAAAGGTTCGCTTCATTTGATAGAAAAATGCTAACTGATTAGTGAGATATCAAAATAGAAACAGGCAAGTTTTTAGGTCACAGTTTTAAAATACAGTTTCTAAAACTTCATAAACAAAGTTTTAGAATTATATGCATTAACCCATATTTAGATTTCTACATCTCTTTATTCCCCAGTTTCCTCCTGTATTTCATTATACAATTTAAGCTTGAGTCTTCCATTCAGCCTTTCAATGCGCCTTCTAAAAAGAGACAGTTGTTTCCCTACATCAGTAGACTTGTCCTAATTTAACAAGCTGTCAGTGAGAATTTGTCAAAAAAATTTATTCTTTACTAAAATTTTGGATTCATATGAAAAGAACTTACAGACTCAAGCTTCAAATGGCATTGGGAGTACTTCTTTTGATTTGATCAGAAATCCAGTATCCAGTATAGTTTTCTATGCAAAGTACTTGCATAGAAATGCAGTGTGAAATTCCTTCAAAAAACCTCTTTAGATGTTATTTTGTTGTAATGATTTAATATATATATATATATTAAAACTATTACAATTGACATGTGTGCTTTGTCTGAAACTTTAAAATATTAATTGTGGAAACAAACTTTGAAAGAATCATATGTAAAGATCATGGTTAAATGCACAAGAAAGTGGACTGTATTTAGAACTCAATGATTACTTACTTCCTCTCATCATAATGCACCTACCAGTCAATGACTGAAGTGAGTTGTATGTAGTCAACAGAATTTGAGTTCAATTGAAAAATTAATTAAATGAAATAAGTGTTTGTGTTTCCTTGAAAAAAAAATTTCTAATGTATGTGTAATGAATAGGTTATTAATTTTGGCATTGCTTATTAGAGTTTTTACACAATGGGTCACTGATTACTTTTGATAAAATGCCTCAAACAATAATTAATAGCTCTGATTTTTTAATAGAATTTCATTATTTATAAATAATTTTTCTAGTCATTATCTTGTTTAATTTTCACAAGAACTGGGTAACAGTACTCCACTTAATATAGAATTGGAAATATATTTAAGTGGTTATGCATTTTGTTTAAAGTCTCATTACGAACAAATTAGAATGAAACATCTACATTTTTAAAAAGTTAATATTTTCCAGTGAAATACTAATTCATTGACCACAATTTGTCAATTAGCTTTCCTGAGTCTGGGGAAAAAGAATGAAGATGTCGTCTCTCCCTAGTAAGTTCACAACTTTATAGTAAGGTTGCTTCTTCCTTTTTTTTTTTTTCTTAAATCATAACACAAGTGGAAAGTAGGATACATGTTATAATAAAGTCCTGTGCAAAGCATAGGTGTGCTGGGAAATCAGCTGGGCAGGTGGGAGAGAAGCCCGATTTGCCAATTTGTATGGTATAAAGGTTTCCTCTTATGGCTGATTTCAAGCTGGTAGCAGTTTAAAAATCAGCTTGAAATTGTCTAGGTATTTAGTAATCTAAATAGATTTAGATTTAAATAGGTTCGATTATTTAATAATCAGATAGGTATAATTTGACTTCAATTCACTGAAAGTGTAGTGAATGCCTCTGGGGCCAGGCAAATGAATTCTGGTTGGAACACGGCTGGAAAAGACTCAGAGGAGGGAGATCATGTGCTGAGTCTTGAGGGTGAATAAGCAGATAGAGTAACAGAGAGGGAAAAACAGTACATGCGAAGGTTATGTTGTATGCAAATTCAAGAATGCTGAGAATTTGTTTCCATGATAGGCACCTGTGAACAGAATTGAGCCTAAGCTCTGGAAGCTGAGAACAACCCTAAAGCCAAAATGCTCACTGTCCTGGTTCCTTTCCTTAGAAAATGGGAGTCCACAGAGAAACTCAAAAACCAGTTTGAAGAACAGCTGACAAAACAATCCAATTACAAATGGACTCGCACAAGTCCATATCTACACACAAGGTCATATCTACACACAAGGCAACCTATTTATTTATTTATTTTTTTTTTGGAAGTTTAATGCTTCAACCATAGTTTAGCTCTCATTTTTATCGTATCTCTTCCACTCTATTTCAGGCAGCAATGCAATGATGGGTATGAAACTTAGGAGAATGGAATCATAGTTCTGAAAATGCCCATTAAAATGGCTGTTGAATTGGAAAAGGAATGTGAAATTTTATCATTAGTTTTTTTTTTTTTAATTCTTGGCATAAAATATTTTTAAAATGAACTACTGAAGAACTCAGTGTTTTTCTATTTTAGTAGTTATCTATTAGATGATATTTACTATTCCAAATTTCATATTGTAGTAATGAAGACAGATGATATACTAAATATTCCTATTATCTAGGTGAAAGTTTGTTTTGTTTGATATCTTCTCTTTAGGAACACATTTTTTAAAAAAGCACATAAGGCAAAAACTTGCAATGTTTGAGTTTGGTGTATCAGTCCTTAGGCAAAATTGAAAAGAAGAAATACTTAGATCTGGAGTCAAAGAACATTTTTTAAGTTCATGTTTAGATATATATTAAGTTTCAAACTTAGTGATTTTTTTTATATCTCTTCCATCTGGAAAAGAACAATCTCATAGCCCATTATAACACAGCCATCTGCATTATAATAATTTCAATGGTCAAATGCTTCTTTTTCTCCTTTCTAATTTGTTGACGGGAAATAAAAAATAAATCACCCTAAAGGGTTATAAATAAAACTTTAATGTGGAAACAATTTTATTCCTGAATTTTTATTAAAGAGTTTGTAATGCAGAGTCAGGTACTCAGAATTTCTATCCCTGGGCAAAATCTCTCTCCTCTGCAGCTGAGTGCTTGGTAGACAATCACTAACACTACACCAATCTTCACTTTAGCAGAATTCTATGAAGTTCCTTTTTTAAAATGAATTTAAATATGTTCAACAAAAAAGGTTTAGTTAGGATCAAGTGGTTATCACTTGACTGTCAAGTATTATTTCTCTTTATTATGGTCCCTTGTGAAACTTTTCCCAATGATAGCCTCATAATATCCTTCTAATTTTGCTGTCTTACTAGTCTGAAGAGCTATAAATTCACTTCTAAATTCGACTTCCTATTGTTAGCACATAACCAAGGGATATCCTGTCCCCCCCACCCCCAATTTGTATGCTTTGCAGGTCTCTGGCCATCTATGAGCACAAGGCAAAGCAGACTTGTAATGTGGAAGATCTTTATAGACTGAGTGTGCACAGAGAGGGGAACGGTTATTTTCCCTAGTAAAACATCCCCAATTACCCAACTCCTCTTGAGTAAATGCCCAGTGAAACAAGGTCAGTCTGAGATGGGGCTGCTGATGCCTGAACATTTGCCTTAAGTCTAACATAACCTTTGGTGGGAAACCACAGGGAAGAGTTTCTATAGCAGGGCCCAGGAAGTGGGGACAAAGTGAGCTTCCATATCAAGACAAAGGCTGTCATCCTCAGCCTCACCATGTCTTTTACCCACCTCTCTGTACAGTTTCCTTCCCAGCAGGATCTGTGGCCAAGTGTAACCACAAAACAAAGCTCACCCTAAGAATTTTAGAGCGCTCTTCTTTTCCCTGTTCCATAGTTTCACCACCTGGTTGCTCAGCTCTGCTCTTCTTGTTAATTCCCAGCGCAAGGTGGATGATAGTGCAAAGCAACTACTGTTAAATGGGGATGCGGAACATGGTAGCTCCCCTAAGATAATATGTTTATTTATCATTTTCTATCTTTCTACATGCTTTTACCTTCTCCTTTTGATACTAGTTTGGAGTTTGATTGTCATAATTATAAGGAGAGAAGTGTAGCTAAATTGTTTAGGGGTTAGTGCAATTATACAAATATATGCATATATAGTTATTGCATACAATAACAATTACAATATAGTTATTGTAATAACTTTTAAGTCAGTCTTTTGTTCAAAGATCAATAAAGGAAATACGCTCATCAAGTCTTACTGAAACACAAAATGACTGGAATGTTCAATAAGTTAGTCACATTATTTAGCAATGGTTTTTAGGCAGAGAAGGTAGTCAAAACATTTCCTAAAACAATTCTAGATGAGAGGTTTTCAATACTGCCCAATTCTGAAATTTTAAGACCTAACTAAAAGGGATTAATAACGATGATCCACAAGGAACTTACACAACTAAACAAAAGCAAATCAAAAAGCCCAATCAAAAAATGGGGAGAAGAATTCAAAAGACACTTCTCCAAAGAGGAAATACAAATGGCCAAAAGGCACATGAAAAATTGTTCAACATCACTAGTAATAAGGGAAATGCAAATCAAAACCACAATGAAATACCACCTTACACATAATGGCCCACATCCAAAGAACGGACAACAAGAATTGCTGGCGAGGATGTGGACAGAAAGGAACACTACTACACTGCTGGTGGGAATGTAAGCTAATCCAACCACTATGGAAAACTGTATGGAGGACACTCAAGTTAATGAAAATGGAACTACCATTTGACCCAGCAATTGCTCTTCTGGGAATCTACCCAAAAGATATCTCAATGTGGGTACAAAGGGACACCTGTGCTCGGATGTTTATTGCAGCACAATTTATAATTGCAAGGTCATGGAAGCAACCTAAATGCCCCCAAACAGATGACTGGATGAAAAAAATGTGGTATATATACACAATGGAATATCACTCATCAATCAAAAATGACAAATTTGACGAATTTATAACATGGATGTACTTAGAAGAAATCATATTAGCAGAAACAAGTCATAAAGAAAAAGACAGAAACGAAATAGTTTCACTAATATATGGGATATAGTGAAAAAATAAAGGACTTGAGGAAAAGTCAAAACAAGCTATGCACCAAACTGAAGTGCACAACTTTGAGCAGGAGGGAAAAGGGGGGGGGGGGGGGGGGGGGGAGGTTGGTGGGGGTAAACCCTTGAATTATAATGTTGTGAAATTTATATATAAATAAAATAAAAATTTTTAATTAAAAAAAAGACCTAACTAAAAGATGATATAAACAGCTATCTACAATGAAACCCTTCAGTTCATATATTTTTAAGTTAATCAGGAAGTATATTTCTTCTATCTTATTTTATTTGGAGTACTATGCTGTGAGATGTCTCCCTAAGTGACTTCTGAAATTTTTCCCTAACCAGAATTTGTTACTTTTATCTATTATTTCAGGGACCAAATATTTGTTTCTGGATAGTCTGTGTAAATATTTATCTCTTAATATATTCTCTTATGTGAGGAATCTGTGGTTTGGGACAACAAAGAATTTATGAGTTAAGAGTTAAATGTTTGCATGAGATATTTTTTGAAGATGAACAGATTTATTTTAATTTTAACTTTAATCTAATGGTTGATAATCATTCTATTAAATACTTATTTGCTTACTTAGAAAGTAAAGACTTTAATCAAAGGAAAGTACTAAAGACAATTTGGCAGTAAACTACTTCTACACCTGTTCAATTTAAAATTTTGATATCATTGCAAAACATCTGTTTTATTAAAAACCTTTTATAATAGTTTTAATATTTAATGTTTATCAATAATTATGTTTATTACTTTTATTATATTCACTCCATCTAGTTTGCCTATTTTTATTTCATAATTTGAGGCCTAACATCTGTGCTACTGTCCTTTTGAATTACTTATGAGGCAGAAAATATAAAAAAGCATACAATACTGTAGTTCATTCTTATTTCATACATGAAACAAGAGTATGTGCTGTGGGAAAATATTTGTCATAAGCATCAGGAGATTTGGACTCTGTTCTCTTGCATTCCTACAGGCATGTGCATGGTGTGTACATATTTTATCATTTCATGGTTGTTTATAGCTAATTGTGATAAAAACAAAACTTTGTAGTAGGAGGTGGTTAACTTTAAATGCTACATTTCTATGATGAACAACAAATATATGTTTTTTTCTGTTTTTCTAGAGGTCCTCTGTTTAGCTATTAATAAAGGTAGAAAAGTTTGTTCTATGAGGATATAACTTCCCTATCCTATGCCTCCTTTTGCAGAATCCTGTGTTCATCATACTTATGTCTGTGTGATGCCATCCACATGGGTAAAAAGTCTATCAGTTCTCATGTGGAGAGCAGCCATGTTTTTTTTACCAAAGCATCTAGAAGCACTCAGTGATTTGTAAAAATGAACTATTTTTAATTATAATCAATTTAGAATTGATTATGGTCTTTCTCACAGAAGTGGCTTTGGCATGTCATGTGTAAGGAAGACATTTTCCTAAATGTCATATTTTTATCAAATGAACTTATCACTTAGACCTCTGCAAACTCCCAAATGTTTATTTTTTGTGGTTTTAGTTTTTCCTGATTACATTGAATGTGAAAATGTAACTGTGAAAGCTGATGTTATTTCTAGGAAGGTCACCTTTAAATAAGAATAGATTTTGCATACATCTTTTTCATTTGCTATGTATTTTCTTATTTTTGCATGCTGTTATCTTAAGGAAAAAAAGCCATCTCAATCTTGTTCAGTTTAATTTTCTTTTTGCTTTTTGCTGAAATTTGCTTAGAAATGGAGAAATCAAGAACATTTTATAGAGAAAAGACAAATCAATCACTGCTCTCCCTGAAATTTTTAGACCTGTATCATTTTGTAAAGTGATGAGTAGACCTACTCTAGAAAATCATATTAATGATGCATATGATTTTATAAGATTACAGGTTAGAATATAACAGCCAACTCTTCTCTAAATTTAAAATGGCATTAGACACCATTCTAAAGGTTCTATTTCCAATAGGATAGGTCCCCCATTTATAATGGTTGATTTTAACAATTTTTCAGTTTTATGATGGTGTGAAGGTGGTTCACATTCAGTAGATACCACACCTTGTGATTTGAATTTTGTTCATTCCTTGAGCTGGGGGATATGTAGTAAAATTTTCTAATGAGTCTGGGATATTGGCAGCTACCAATTAGTTGAAACCAATAATCTACTGATTGTTTTTTGCTTTCAGGACAGTATATGGTGAAGGCATTACATTACAATGTGTTAAATACATTACATGAATGTTCAAAACTTTACTATAGACTTTGTACTAGCCAATTTTGCCCAACTTCAAGACAATAAAATTGTTCTAAATATGCTTAATAGGCTAAATTATGATACTAGTAGTTTAGATGTGTTAAATGCATTTTGACTTAGTATTTCAACTTATGATCGTTCATGGGAACACAATGTGTTAAATTCAGAAAGATCTGTATTATTCTAGAAAATTCTAGCCCTTTTGTTTTTGTAATCACAGTCACATGGGAAGTATGGAAGTTACCATACTTATATTACAAATGAGGAAGCAGAGGCACAGAGTTTAAGTATTTTGCCCAAGGTTACATAACACACTCCAGAGGTGGATCTTGTACTTAATTGTGTAAGTAAATAAACTAACAGTGGAAGAAACTAGGAAAGAATTCAAAAGGAGAGGCCATTGTCATTCTGTTCCATGAATTGCTATGTTTTTACTTCATTGCTTTGAGTCTTAAGGAAAATTAACTATCTGAGTGCCAACTCAGGCTCGACTCCATGCCCAGGCTGCTGTACAAGGCCTTTGTTTTCTTTGCACAGTCTTAACTAGTTTTATAAAATTATATTAAGTAAAGTAATCTGACTGTTTTCTCCTAGATTTACACAATTTTTCATTTACCAATTCCACATTCATGTGACTATTACTTAAGGCACATGTAAGCTTACAGTATTTTAAGGGTTTCCATGGATTTTGATATGATTTTGAGGTAACTGGTACAAAAAGCTCATCTTCCCCATTTGTCTTAGCTAGTTCCACAAAGTGCCCCCATTTTGAACTCTAGATAGAGTGCATACTACCTACTTTAGGCAAATATTTACATGTAATTTCTATTGGCTGAGAAAAGAGAAAGTGTAAAAACTGGGGTTAATTTCACAGAACCAATTGGCAGGCCAATTATCAGGGCATGATGATGTTCCCTTAAACCCAAGATAGCAAGTTGCAAGATGACTAATCCTCAGGAAATCATTGCCTATCAAAGTAAAGATTGAAAGAACCATTTGATGACCTCATTGTTTAATTATTAAATCAAACTATGTCTGTAAACTGCTTTAATATATTTTGCCATTTAGTTTACATATGCATCTTTTGAATAGGAATAGGATAGTTTCCTGGAGGTATTTAAAGATAAAAATTCAGACACAATTGACCATAATAGCCCTTTTTCTCAAAAAACCAGAACATATTTTAATACAGACTCATAACTATACACATATGTTTCATATTTGGTGTTGTGAGAACTTCTAGTCAGTCTAACACCTGTTTTTCTTACAAATTTGCTTTCTAATTTGAACAATTAGTTGGTGTTTCAGAGACTATATTATGAATATTCTAATGGTCCAATATTATTTGTACATTTATATTTAGAACTGTATGTTGGCTATATAGTTTATGTCAAGGGCTGTATGAGACTGATTAATCAGTAAAAGTTACATCTTGATGAATCTCACATGAGGAATAAAGCAAATCTTAAATCACAAGATAATGTAGAATTTCAACTGTGATTAAGCACACTCAAGAAAAAAAAATACAGTACTACTGGAACTCAAACAATATAAGATATAACCTAGATAGGAAGAATGCACACGATCTAATGGTGGGTGGAGGATATGAGAAAACTGAGGAAAAAAAATCAGTGAACTAATCAGCAGATAATGAAAGTACAATATTATTGCATACTCTCTTGTATAAGATGTACTAGTCTGTTCCCAAAGAAATATTTCTTTTTCGCCAGGCATTAAGTAAAATCATTTGAAGATACAGTTGTGCTTTCACAAAAATATTTTTTATGAAGAGCAAATTCAATTATTCAGCTCTCTCATCAACCAGAAAATAAGTTTCTAGTTTGGTAGTCACAACTGTGGAAAGAAAAAAAAAAGTAGCGTGTCAGGAACCTTTTAAGAGATAATTCATAGCCACCTACCACAAAGTACTTTCTTGAATAGATTGTAGCATGATAAACATCACCCTAACTTTATTAAGTAGCATAAATTTATATTATCTTTTTTTAGGACCTATAATTAATTATAGATTTCCTTTCATACCATCCACTCTAACATTATCCGATGATCACGGAAGTTTGCATAATGTATTTCTCATCTTTGCAGTGGAAAAGACATATCTCATAATTAAGTAGGGAACAGTTTGAAAAGCAGGTTTTATTTATATTTGAATATATATATATATATATATATAGAAAAATACAGAAAGGAAATGTAAAAAATGTGTTTCAGACATCTAACTGAAAATCTGAAATTCATTCTAAACAAGACATTTCTTCAAGAAAGTTAAAGCGCAGAAGTATGTGACTTTCAACTTATCCTAAAAGCAGAGATTTTTTAAAGGATTTCATATCCTTCACAATAGATGGGACCGACTTGGTTCAATTTTTAGCATCTTTAAGTTCTCCCACATTAAGCATGATATGTAACTTCTAGGAATCTCAGTTTTCACAACGCTGAAATGGGGTTAATATTAACTACGAGATAATTTTAAGAATTTAATGTACTGATAAACCTGTTTGTCTTTTCTACAATGAAATATATTTATCAGATCCTTTTCAAATTGGCTTCTTTCACTTTGTGATACACACTGAAGGCCCTGACCTGTATTTTCATGGTTTATAGTTTTATTTTTAAATGCTGAATGTTTTTTAATTGTTTGGATGTTTTACAGTCTGTCATCTATGGAAGGACATGTCAGTTACTTACTAATTTTGGTAGTTAGAAACAAAGCTTCCATAAAGAGGTGTACAGGGTTATTGTGTGGACATAAAATTTCAATTTATTTGAGTAACTACAAAGCAGCATGATTGCTTGTTTACATGATAGTAGTAGTTGAGTACTTTAAGAAACTACCAAACTATCTTCCAATGCATCTATACAATGTTTGCATTTCCACTGGCAATGAATGATATCACCAGATCATTCAAATATCAGTACTAATTGTCAGTATTTCAGATTCTGAACATTCTCTAATTTATGTGTATTGAATGCTGTTGTTTTAGTTTACTTTATCCACATGACAAATAATGTACAGAATCTTTTCACATGCTTGTTTGTCATTTACAGATCTCCTTTGGTTAAATATTTCTTAAGTTCTTATTGTTGAGTATTAATAATCATTTGGATTTATCAGATGTCTTACACAAATATTTTCTTTTATAATAAAATATTAAAATTTTATTGTGGTGGAAATACACAAAATTTACATTTTATCCATTTAAAGTTTGTTTTTTGGAAATAACTTCATTAAATTGTTGTATAATCATCATTTAATATAGTCAGAACATTTTTTATCATCTTAAACAGAAAATTATACACCTACCTATACTCTCTATATAGTCTACGTATATTCTATCATTTTTGTCTCTATAAATTTAACATTTTTTTTCCATAGAACCAAATTTGGTTTGCAATTCCATATAGGCAATCCAGGCTCACAAACTTCAGATGTGAAACTACAACACAACCAACACCACAACCAACCAACACCCATAGTATCCATAGTGCTACAGTGTTGCTCTTTCGGTCACAACCCCTTTCCCTCTGGTAGCCTCAAATCTACAGTTAGATTTCTAGTGCCTATTGTTGGTTCGGTTTTATCTGACTCTTTATTTTTCTACTTTGTACATGCAAGTCATACCATCCACTATTTGTTTTTCTCCTTGTTACATGTTACTTAAATCCCTCCAATTTCATAAATGCTGACACAACTGACTATTTTTTTAAAATAACTGAGTGCTACTTCATGATGTGTATGTACTACACTTTCTTAAACCAGTCATATGGTCATTTAGATTATTTCTGAAAGCTAGCTATTCTAATGTTCTAATGTGGTAGTAAACATATGAGTGAAAATCAGTATGTTTACATTTATTTTGAATAAATACCAAGGAACAGAATACATTTCCGAGTCACATGACAGACCTATTAAAAAATAAAATAAAATCATGCTCATTTTTTTCCATAGCAAAAGAACCAGTTTAGATTCCCACCAATGGTTCCTTTTTTTCACATCCTCATTAACTCTGTTTCCATTCTATCTGTGATGAACCATTCTCAAAGGTGTGGGGTGGTATTATCATTATTGCTTTTATTTTCATTTCCCTGGTAAGTGATTAACATTTGTTTAGCTTGTTCATTTGTATACTTTCTATGCAGAAGTGCTTATTTAGCTCCTCTGTCCAGATTTTGATTGGGTTGGGCTCGTTTTGTTTAATTGCTTAAGTCCATTGTAAATCTTGGTGTCAGGCTCTTGTTGGATGTATGGCTTACAAACCTTTTCTCCATTTACTAAGTTGTCCTTTTGTCTTAGTAATGATCTCTTTCTGTGCAGAAATATTTTAGTTTGATGTACTTTCAATTGTTTATATTCTTTTTGTTTCAGTACCTGTGAGAGATATATACACAATTCATTGTTTTAAAAGTTCTTTGTGTCCAGTTAGTCGTTTTATAGAAAAAAAAAAAAACTGTCATACTTTTTATTTCATTGTAATGAAAGTACCCAAATTATCAAATTTATATTTGAATATCATTAAGGCAGATAAGGGAGAAAATGAATATAATTTTAGAAATCATACCTACATAAAACAAAGGTCTCCAAATTCATGTAAATTTGTCCCTTCCCATTAGAATTTTGTAGTAAAAAGATTATGAACTGATAGGACTAGATTTCAATATGATGACTATTAGTTATGCAATTTAGAAATTGCATAACTGTTTCTGTTTTCTGTTTCTGTTTTCTGTTTCTCTCAGAAAAAAACACAAATGCATGACATGATCAAAACATATGCTATCAATAATAACTAAAAGTATCTACTATACTGTTATTTTACATATTTTATTGCAATATAAAATTATACTTTATCACAATATATAAGACAAAGCATGATCATGAATATATTCATATATCGCATATATAGTGTGTGCATGCATGTGCAGATGGCTGTATATACACATATATAATCATTTATTTCTTTAATAACTAATGTGGGCAACACTGAATTTTTTTCTCAAAAGAAAACTAAACATGTCTCAATGTCTTTATTGTTTTGATATTATACTATTAAGTTTCTCTGACTTTTTTTTTAAGGGAAATTATTAACAGGATTTTAACAACCACTAGAATTGGCTGCAAATAGGACTTCATCCCTTTCTAACTTAGTGTAGCAATACTTATACAAACACCTTGAGGTTATTTAACTCTTTCATGACTTGTTTTTACTACACAAAGAAGGGAATGGAATGAGAACTACTTTGAAAATCAAATTCTAAAAGCCAGGTATGATTTGGCACATCTAATCTCAGTAATCCAGATGTACAAGCCCATTTGTGTCATACTCTCTTACCAACCTACAACAGGTATGAATTATGCATGAGAAATAAGTTTTTGTCCCTTAAAACCATGGTCATTTTGTGCATGCTAATTAGTGTGTTATGGCCTAGCCTGAGTTCTTAAAAAGATAAAGATTTATCGCTTGACATCCTTTAATACTCTGCAATATGATTAAAGGATCCATATACCTTCAGTATGTTAACTTAAAATCTAAAAATATTCAGAAGCTTTATAAACATTTTAGAAGGTCCAGTTAAAGAGATTATGTTACACTGTAGATGAATTTCACAGTTACACAATAAAGGTAAACAAAGTGGTAGCTGAAAATATTCAAACTAAAAGTCATTAAGCTAGAATAAGCACTTGGAAATGAATATAGACTCAGATAAATGCATACATTTAATCAAACATTTCTGAAGATACTTTTTCTAACTGGTAAATTCAGAAATAAATGCAAGTAATTTGAGTGCTCTGCACTGGCATTTAAATACAAGAGAAAAATGTTAATAGGATAAGTACCAGAAAGGATTAAGTGACTTAAGTGATGCTAAACAGGAAAGAGGATTAGTCATTATCCTGCCTTTACAGGCACCCAAGTTTCATGTGGCCAAGTAGATAGGATATGGAAAGTCTGTTACAAAATGGGACATTTTACTTCCTTTTTGCAATCAATTTATATTGAAAACCCGTTTATTATGGCATAGAACTAGACAAGTAATGTAATACCTAAACTCACATTGGATAATCTAAAATGTAATATACTTAGAAAACTTTTTCTGAGAACTGAGAACACTTTACCTTCCACATTTATTTTCAAATTGGCACAAGAATTTGTAATTAAAAAAACAATATTCTACTTTAGAAACCTACCACTTTTATCAACACATTGAACTAGAACTTCCTCCATTATTGATATCATTAGTAACCTCAGCTTCTTACTGTATTTTACTTCATTGGCAGTATATTTTCTATGCTACTAAGGTGATATAATGTATGAATATGTATATAAGCATATATAAGTATGTAAATATCTTTTCTATGATATGTGTCCACAACACCTACTTATCTTTTTAATCTCCTATTATTTCAGTAGGCATCATTAAAAGCTTATTTCAATAAGGAGTGCTCTCACTACACAAACTGATAGGGTGTGCCCCCCCCCTCCCCATTGTCTCCTGTTTAAGATTGCAGATTTCAAAGACAGGTAATGTTAAAATGGGGGAATGACCTTAGCTGGAATTTCCCTTCAGGGGGATGCAGGGGGAAGAAAGAAGTAAAATAGTCAAGGTGAAACAGATTTCCTAGAAGGGGGGAAATCAGGGTATATAAAGGGTGTGCAAACAAAGAGAAGGAGGCAATGCAGATTCGAATATGGAGACTGGATAGAGAGAGAGGTTCAGTGGAGGAGAGACGGGAATCGGCCATCTTGTAAAGATGTGAGCCATGTGAGCTTGGCCATGTGGCCACCGAGGGCCTTCAACCCTCAGCTGGCCCAGGCTGGCAGCATGTGTGCTGAATGCAGTTAAGGAATTTGCAGATTTGAACTCCGTGTTGGAGTTTGCTTTGCTGAGTTTGATTTGTGTCTGAAAGAGACCGTGCAAAAGTTAGGCCTGAGAAGAAAGTTAACTTTGCTGGTTTGGCACCGTGGAGTTCCTGCTACCTGAAGGTGACAAGGAGAAGACAGCGTGGAAGATAAGGAGGAGCAGTCAAAGGAACAAGTCTTCAAGCGTCTGGAGATGGACTCTGTCTGGACATTGGTGAGATGATCTGAACTGAGAGACTGAGGATTTTGGGGCAATCTGGGAAAGGACTTTGGACAATACTGAGAAAGGTTTTGGACAATGTTGAAGTATTCTGAGTCTTACATGTTTTCTTTTGTAGTAATTAGAGAGT